>JAAHCF010000196.1:0-54038 GCA_038367545.1 Beauveria asiatica | reverse complement strand
AGAGATTATTTAATTAAGAGAAGAAACTAGTATACCTAAGCTATTATAAGAATAACCTTAATAAATATATTCCTTATACTAAGAAATACCTTCTATTATTTTATAAGAAAGCTTCTTTAAATAATAAAAAGAATAAGGTATAATATTAACTCTAAACTCCTTAATAATAATAGCTAGTTTAAGATACTACTTAGTTTTAGTAAAATAAGGCTTAGATATATAATTAGATATAATAAAGTATAATAATAATATAAGAGGGAAAAACCTATAAGTATAATATAGAAGGACCTAAGGAGGATACTATAGTCTTAAGGATAAGACTAATAGGGGAGGAGTATAATATTATAAATACTAATAGAGATATAAGGTAACTAGGGTAATAACCTAAAGGAGTAACTAGGTAGGCACTATAGATATATAGTTAAAAGATAAATAGGTTATATAACTAGATTATTATAGATTATAGTAAGCTAGTAGTAAGCTAAGGGTAAGCTAGATTACTAAATTATAAAGTAAGCTAGAGTAATCTAGGGCTATAGTAGAGAGATAGATAAGTACTTAAGGAGGAGGTATTCTTATAGTTAGGTAGTCTAGATCTTTACTAATTAATCTAAGTAATTTTAAGTAATTAGTTTTAAGAGTTTTACTCTTAATAATTCCTTATACTAAGATACCACTTAAGTGGCTACTCTATAGTATTTAAACCTAACTTACTACCTAAGAAATAGACTAACTATAGATTAGGATTAAGCTATTATTATACTAACTAACTACTAGTTAGTTAACTATTAAGTACTATTATAGAATAGGCGCTAAAGCTAGTTTTTATTTAATAGCGTTTTAACCTCTAGTAGGCCTTCCTTAAGTGCTTTTTTTAGCTTAACTAGTATTAGTTATAGTATTATTTTAACTAGATTAAGTAGTAAATTACTTATTAGTAGTTAAGCTAAATTAATTAGCTAAAGACTAGTCTTTTACTAGCTAATTTAAATATTTTTTTCTATTAATCTAGCTTCTCTAGTAATAGAGTAATATTTAAGAAAAATTCACTTACTAATAGGCGAAGAATTAGTATTATTAGGTTATATACTAAGCTCCTTCTAATAACTAGCTTTAATTAAGCTAAATATAGCTATATTAAGGGGTTAAAGAATATAGGAGCTATAAGCTAGTAGGAATAATAAATAAATATTATTCTAATAATATTTAGATAAGAATTTAGCTATATAATAACTTCTATAGCTATTAAGAATAAGAAGATATCGCTAGCCTATAGCTAGCCTTATTTAAGGTAAAAAGATCGCTTTTAGCTAGAAGACTACTACTTTATTATTTATCTAACCTCTTACTATTACCTTAAAGAACTAGCCTTTAAAAGAGTATAATTTATTAGGAAACCACTATTATTATATATTCTTTTTATTAAAGAGAACTAATAGCTTTAGCCTCTTCCTAGTTACTAAGATATACTTAAAAATTATACTCTAGTAACGCTAACTAGACTACTTCTTTAGGGCAATTTGCTTCTATAATAACCCTAGTACTAGGCTATTCTCTTAGAGCCCTATTATAAGCCCTATTTTATCTATATTATATTAATTTACTAGTAGTATCTCTTAGATAGCTTAGATTATTAGAAGTTTAAAGAAATCCTAGATAATATAAGTTAAAGCGCTATTTATTTATTAGAAATTAAGCCTCTTACCTCTTAAGGTCCTAACTTCTAGGTTTTAGTATAAAAAACCCTATAACTAATTTTTACTAATTAGTTATTAATAACTATTATATTTAGCTAGTATTAATATAATCTTCTTAACTTACTTATATATAAGAAGGTTACCTATTATATCTTAAATTAATATCTAAGAAATTAGGTATAATTCCTAAGCTATAAGAAGCTTCTATATTTACTTAAAAGCCTCTTTTTATAATATTCTACCCTTTAAATAGTCTTATATAGTTAATTATAGTATATTCTAGTATTATAATATATAAGACTAGCTATAGCCTTTAGTAATATCCTATATTATATTTTAAAGGTTAGATTCTATATATTTAGGTATAATATAGATATAGGAAAAAAATTATAATTAAAGAATAGGAATTGCGTAAGAAATGACGCATTAAATTATATTAGTTAGAATAAAAGGTGGCTGGGTTTACCCTGCCGAGAAGTGGGTGGTGCCGAGAAGTGGGTGGCCGACGTTAATGGGTACCGCGACCGAAACTTGTGAGCTGTCGTGGGAAGATCAAGGCAGCAAAGTTTACGGCACTCATCGCACGTGCCTTCGGCGTATACAGCCGTTATTTATCCAATACTACAGCTGTGGGAGTTGAGAAAAAAAAAAGGCCTTAAAACTTACTGCAGCATAAAGAAATCGTTTCTCGTATAGGGGTTCTTGTTCACATTCGCACCTGTTAATAATAAGAAAGCACTGTATGCCTCGCCACAGACGGCGCGACAGACTGCCAATGCTACGCTGTCGCCTCACATTGATGATGCCCTGAATTGACAAAAAGTAGGTTGCCTTCGCATACCTGTTTTAAATATGGAATTGGGTATTTGTTTTCTTGTCATCTGCAGCCCCGCTGCGCCTACAATGCTTCTATGCAAGGACGCGGCCCTGGCTCAGCGCTATGCAGTTCTGGAGCAGCTCCCCAGCCTCGTGCAGCAGCTCCCACCGTGACTGTCGCAGCGAGTCCCGCAACACCATGAGCATCGAGATGTTACCGTTGAAGCCTCGCACCTCCTGCAGCTCGTTCGGGTCGCTCAGTTCCGCGTGCAAGGACAGGTAGCCGCGCATCTGCGCCCACCGATCACGGTGCGTCGCCGGCTCCGCGTAGCGCAGGCTCGGCCCCTCGATGGCGTACCCGTAGCACCAGATTATGAGCGCCGCAAAGTAGAGCACCCACGGCCGGTGGAGCAGAATGTCGTGTCGAAACTCGTACGGCTGGCCCGACTGCGGGCGCACCGGCACGTCCTCCATCTGCCTGATCTGGTCCGGCGCGAGCACGAAGCGGAGGAGCTTGAGGGCGTAGTAGGCAGCATCGCGAGCTTTCGCCGAAGGTGCCCAGTCCTCCGTTATACGCCGCTGTGCGGCTGCGTATTCGTTTGCGCTGACGGGTCGACCCAGGAGCCTCTTGGCTCCGGCAAAGATTTGACAGTCGACAATATCAGCGTGCATGGCCATGTGCGCAAGATGATGCAGCACCGTGCGTCCCTCAAACATGGTATAGATCTCCGTGTCTATCTCATCGTCGCCATACGGATCCCGCTGTGGTTGCTTTCCACTTAATGAACCATCGAAATCCGACTTCCAAAAGTCATATGCTCGCGTCAACGCAATTCGCCACTTGTCTCGGCCACCGGCGGCGTGTCCCATACCGCCACCAAGTACATTGGCTTGCATATCACGCTGGCTTAGATGATACGTGACATTTAAAAGTCCTGCCATGAGAACAGCCCTCACAAAGTATGTTGTGTGAACTTGCTGCTTGTTGAGTGTTCTTTTTAGCCCTTCCAAGAAAGACATGGGCGCCACACCCTGCTCTAGAAGTTTGCTCTCGGTCCTACTGAATTCAGCACTGCTCGTAGCTTTCCACAATGAGTCGTCACAGGGCAGCGGCAAGCGCATCTCATGGGCAGCCATGACGGCCGAGTGGCCAAACATGGTGGCATGAAGGGAATCAATCATAAAAGCCGCGCACGCGGCTCGTTTCGTTGACTCATTGATGATCCATTGATCCCATTGCTCGTCTGCAGTCTTGGGCGGTCTGGGGCCACCTGCGTGCGTGGGTGATTCCGAGGATGCTTTCCCTATCAAACTGCGGCCGCGCCGCATGAGTGTAATAGTTGTGGCGTGGTGAATGTGCGCTCTTTCGTGCAATTCTCTTGTTGAGCACATCTTCTCATACAGCTCCAGGAATATGAGCGTTTGAAATATCCATAGCTTCGCCGGGGGGCGGAAGCCCGGGTCCATGAATACTTCCCACCGTAGATGTGTGACGATAAAGTTGGAAAGACGCACTCCTGCCATGGTTACCTCGGTCCCGCGCTTCTTATCCAGAGACGCAGCCCCAGTGGCCATGATTGCCAACAAAAGTATCATCGGCGTCTTGTCGGCGACAAAGGTCGGCTTGTGCAGAATCGGCATCTGGGCGTTGAAGTGCTTCCAGAAGGACCCAATATAGGCTTGCATCATTCGCTTACTCAGTATGTGATCACTTCTACTTCTGTCGCCGGAGAGAATAAAAACTCTCGTCTGGCGTAAATCTTCGCTCTCGCTGCCGTGGAACCGATCCTTGATGTAGTCAAACAATTCTTGGCTCCTGGCATCAGACATGCTGGCTTCCGGCATATTTGGTTCGAGTAGATTGTAGACAGACATGATCTGCTGCGGTCCTATTTGCTGGATTGGACCGGATCGATTTGTAAGATATGCATTGCTGTTCGGGTACTGAGCCTGGTTGAGTTCTCCATAGCTGCACGGCTTATTAGCTCCAGTCATTACAGAGGTAAATATGATTTAGTCCTCACCGGGCAGCTGCTTGTGGCAGAACACTGCTGCCATTCTCGGTATTATTTGGCGCTGAATCAAACAAATAGACCATGAAGTCTTCCGGCATCCCACCAGTGGGAGATTTGCGAAGCCCAGCATCGGCACCAAACACCGGACCGGCATCACCCATGGGAAGATGATCATAAATGACCATCTGGTCATTTACTGGTGAAGTTTCGTGGGGCACATCTTGCATGTCTGGTGCTTGTGTGTAATTTGTTGATGGCAAGTTGTAGCCCAGGCCAGCCTGGTGTGAGTTGAGATTGGGAAGACTTCGAAGCGGAACTTGTTGCGTGTCTACTCTGGCGATAGGACTAGCAGGAGCCATGTATGAGTCTGCGACACTGCTGTCAAATTGTCTCGCGGCCCCAACACTCACTCCGTCTGCTCTGCCGGTCTGGCCATGGTGGCTGTACTCGTGCGGGTGCACGGCTGCCACGGGTGTCAATGGTGAGAGTGAGCAAGCTGCGGCTGTGATTGTCTCAGCCATCTGAGTCTCTTTTGCGACATGTCTGTCTAAATGGCGCTTCAGCAAGTCGGGACGGACAAAAGTGCGGCTGCAGTTAGGATACTCGCAGCAGAATGTCTGGGGTGAGTTGTGGTTGAGCTGATGGCGCTGACTGCGAAGCAAGGTTAGTCAGAGACAAAAATTGGAAATTGGTCCCAAGCTTACAGATGTTCTGCGCGTGAATACACTTTGCCGCATGCATCAATTTCGCATGTAAATCTCTTTTCGAGGCCTTTGCGGCTCTTTCTCTTGCGCTTTTTTGCAGGAGCAGAGCTGGTCAAGCCATTATGGGGGCTCACCGAGCCAGCGGAGTCAGACATTTTCAGCAACAATAATGCTGAAATTGCGTCTTGTCATCTGAAGTGCCTCGTCGCGCATCATTTGATGGCGACAAATATCTGACTGCCGCGACCGAATTGGCGGTAGGCTAGGTGAGCGGCGGCCGACGTGGTCGCGCCAAATGGCAGGCCACGCAGTGGGTGCGGAATCAGCGAATCGGAAAGGCGCCAAATTTTGGCCAAGAACAGAATCTATGCTGGAAATCTGTACTGCAATTACTGCAAGCTTTGGAACAGCTGGTTGGGGTGAGCAGCTATGACGACGGCGGTTGGTTGGTGACGATGGCGAGGAATGCGCGAGCAGAAACAGGCAAAGCTTCGATTGCGGTCGTGGCGGTGCGGATTGAGGTAATTGCGTGGACGTGTTTACAAGATCTGGCGCAAAGCTGCTTTCTTTCATGCATTCAAGTTGATGTCAGGTCAAGAGCAGTGAAGGCAAGCGGAGGTGCATCTGGTCTGAAAAGCCCTTGAGGCGAAGCCCACTAGGTAGTGTGGGGACAGCAGACAGCCACTGGCAGAGTGGTGAAGGTAGCAGGTCGAGGGTGCAGATCAAGTTGGTGTGGTCGCCTGAGAATGCAGGCGAAGCTCGTAGGCCCGTGTCGCTGCAGCGGATGAATAATGCTGCCAATGACTGGATTTCCGTCATTGTACGGATTGTAAAGAGCAGCGTCTGTCGGCGTCTATGATGGTGGACTGAACAATTGGCCGGCACAGCTGGTCCATCCCAAAGTCTGGGAACCACGGAGTCTGGTAACTAGCCCCACCAAAGATGCGATGGTATTGATGGTGATAAGGCAAAGGGATTACATCCGTACACACGGTAGTAACTAGGTAGGTAGTAACATAGGTAGTAGGTAGGTAGTACCTAGGTAGTGGTAGTAGGTACCTTGGTACTTTATTAGTGGCCTGTGGTTGGGGAAGCAATTGGAGATGACAGATGCGGGGTATGAATGTATCTACCTTGGTACCTTATCATCAACTGGCTGCCTGGCACCCTGGGTATGGTGCGTGCCTGGTAAATAGATACATAGAGGCTTATATTATTTTATACTTGACCATATCTTTACTCTTCCTCGATTCATATCGAATACTTTACTTGCATGCCTTTGTTAGGACCTCGTTTCCGTACAGGTGCCTCATTTACCTCGCAAGAGTCTTCTTTTTATCCAATTGTAAGTTGACATGTGACCTAGACATCTCGTCCCCGATCCTGCTTTTCTCTTGAACCACATTTTAATTCTCTTCCTTTTTCACTTGTGTAGAATCCCCAAACCCGCTAATCATCTCCGACTGAATGTGGGCAACTTGGGCTGTCTAGCTTGAACCGCTGGGAAATCGACACGCCCTACACACCATTTCGGCTCTCATCGAGCTTTTGGAAACCATTGACGACAATTCATTGCCTTCCTACCGGCTACCATGCGAGCACTCAATTATATCCCCGCGCCCTTCCCTCATCCATATGCCAAGGTACATCAGCCCACTGCTTGCGGGGCAACAGCCCATGGTCATTGCTGACCCCAGGGATTTCTTCGACGCGATTCTGTACCAAGCGCAAATGTGCCGCCGGATCTAAGTGAGTAGGTATCACAATTCAGCTGGGTCCCCTTGATTAATTGTCGTCTCGTTCTCCTTTTTTTTTTTTTTTTGCCGCAGAGAATTCAACTGCGTGGCTTCCCGTGGCCGAGGTGATGCCCCCCCACCAGTCACTGCGCAAGTCGCAAGCCCACACAAAGTACCTCTCCACCTATTTACCGCGTCACAGGTACCTTGCTAATTAATTTAGCGTGTTCGTGCTGCTCTGCGAAATTCGGAATTTACCAGCCCATTATTACCAGCGCACAGTATCAGTCTGCCCGCGTACCGCCGCCCTCCTCTTCTTCGCTCTCTGCTCCTCGACACCACAGCTGCATCGAGCATCACCACCACTTATCATGGCTCCCAAAACTTCTGCCAGAGCGCAGGATGACAAACCAGAAGGCCTTGCTACCAAAGAACGCCCTTCAGTCTCCTCAGCCAAGATGCGCCGCAACGCCAGCCAGACGAGCAACAACCAAGCACGCGAAGCTCCCACCAGCGCTCCGACTTCAGCTCCCGCACCAGGCCCCTATGAGCCTGCGCCCCCTACAGTAAGTTATTTCGACTTTTTGTCGAGCCTTGGTCCCTCTGGATGCCCAGTCGTGACCCGCTGCTCTCCCTTACCGCCGCCTTGCCAACGACGCTGACACTGCCGCTCCCGGCGTCCACCAGGTCCCCTGGGCTTCCTTTGAACGAGACGCACTGCACGCCTACCGACGCGAACACGCCCTCCCTTCCTCGACATCGTTCATAAGCACATATCACGAATACATTCTCACAGAAAAGGCCGGTATCGGCCTGTACTCGCCGACCATGGTGCGCAAGAGAAAGGCCCGTCGCCAAAACAAGGAACAACTGGCCCTCGCCGTGCGCAAGCACTTCAATGGCGTCGGCATCCAAGAAAACGACGTCATTGTCGACTTTATATGCAAAATACGCCACAGCAAGTCTGTCAAATTAGTAGGGTTGAGCAAAAACGAAACGCTGCTCGCAGACTAGGCGGCATGGGCCAACCTCGGTGACGATACGATTCATGACGACGGCGTTTACGGTGTTTTTTGATACCTGGCATTGGAATTTGGGACTGCTCTACAGCTCTACTCGATGTATAGCAACAACGGTATTCTTTTTCTTTTCTTTATTGTCTACCAGTGTGGCTAGAGGCGTCATCGCGTCTTCCGCAACTGCTTTTTTTTTTTGGCGGCAGCATAATTTATTCGATTAGCGTGGACGCGCCAACCTCTCCGCATGTCACTGCTGCACATCTTACTGTAGCATGCTAAATTGGCCCAATGGTCCTTCTTTGTATCTTCAATGAACATTGGCTCTTCTTTATTCTAATCATCTTATCTGCGCCCCTCCTCTCGACCAATCGCACGCTTGACAATTCAGGGCGGTATCGGTCGGCTTATGACGGCATTTACGCCTGAGGCAGCTTGACTCGGTTTAAGGCCGGCTAAAAAAGTCGAGTCCCTCCAACCAGCGAGAACCTCCTAGAACCGTACCCGAGACGTTATACTCAACCTCACTCTCTCATCCATTCTTTCGGTCGGATTATTGATGAAGCAAATGAATCGCTATTCTTCGTTATGAATTCGAGCATTTTGCGAAAATCTACGGCGCCTGCGCGCGCCATCGCGCACAACCACGCAGCGTCCGCCCGAAAGATTGCCGACCCCTTGACGAAATGCGCCAGGCTGCACACTGCGCCGTTGCGCGCAACCTCGTCTTCAGCCAAGTCATCCAGCGTTCAGAGCACCAGAATACCTTCATTATCGCGCGTATGTGATTGATAGAGAAGTGAATCGATTGAGTGGGATTGCTAGCTAACCTACGCTTGTAGAAATTTCACACGACAAACAAGCTTTCCTCCAAGGATCCTTACAAGGCCCTCGGTGTCGACAAGAACGCATCCGCTTCCGAGATCAAGAAAGCTTACTATGGACTCGCAAAGAAATTCCATCCCGACACAAATAAGGATGCTTCCGCCAAGGACCGATTCGCTGATATTCAATCCGCCTACGAAATTTTATCTGATCCCAAGAAAAAGGAACAATTTGACCAATTCGGTGCTGCCGGCTTCGACCCCAATGGTAATCCCGCGGGTGGTGATCCTTTTGGTGGAGCAGGCAACCCTTTCCATGGCTTCGGCGGCGGCGGCCAGGGTGGCTTTGGCGGCGGCTTCAACTTTGACGATATATTCTCAGCCTTTACCGGCGGCCAAGGCGGTCCGTTTGGCGGCGGCGGACGACGCGGCGGGCGGGCGAACCCTTTTCAACAGGAGATTCTCGTCGGCGAAAACATTGAAGTACAGGCCAGCATCACATTCATGGAAGCCGCCAAGGGCACAAGCAAGACCATCTCAATCACACCAACTGTCGAATGCGGCACCTGCACAGGAAGCGGCCTCAAAACCGGGTCTCAGCGCGCCCCTTGTAAAGCCTGCAACGGTACAGGAACTCGGCTACATTTTATGCAGGGCGGTTTCCAGATGGCTTCCACTTGCGGTACCTGCGAAGGCTCAGGCTCGACGATCCCCAAGGGCTCCGAATGCAAGACTTGCTCTGGCCATGGTGTAGTCCGCGAACGCAAGACGATCAATGTTGACATTCCCGCCGGTATCGAGGATGGCATGCGACTCCGAGTTGACGGTGCGGGTGATGCGCCCGCGACCGGCCGCTCCGCCGATCCCAGCGCCCGCAGCCAGCGTGGCGACCTCTACGTCTTTGTCCGCGTTGCCAAGGACCCCAAGTTTACACGAGAAGGCTCCAATATTCTACACACAGCCAGCATTCCTTTAACGACGGCGCTGTTGGGTGGTCAAGTTTCCATCCCCACGCTGGATGGCTCTGTCAACGTCAAGGTCGCCACGGGCACCAACACTGGCGACAAGATTACGCTCTCCGGCATGGGTATGAAGCGCCTCGGCTCCCGACGTGGCGGCTCCGGCGACCTGCGCGTCGAGTTCAAGGTCCACATGCCCAAATACCTCAGCGCCAACCAGCGCACCATTGTCGAGATGCTTGCCGATGAGATGGACGACAAGACCGCACGACGAGTCATGAATGTTTCACCTTCTCGGTCAGTTTAACCTGCCTCATGCTGACCCCGAATTCGGATTGCTAATGTCGAATAGAAATGCTTCCACTAGCGACAACACGGCTTCTCACGATAACGAAGGCTTCTTGAAGTCGGTATGGCATAAAATGACAAACCACCCCGCGCACCAGACGAAGACGGACGGTGAATCGACTTCGTCGACGGACAAGTCCTCGACGAAGAAGAGCGGCGAGAATGAGACAAAGAAAAAGTCCAACTCTGCCTAAATCGAGACGACGTCATTTAAAACAAACATTGTAACCATATGAAAGCGGTCTCGTACCGTGCAGGACCTACACTCGAGCATTGGACCTGCAAAACTTTTTGCATTCACAAAGGTGTTTTAAAAAAAACGGCATTCAATTCTATTACAATACAAGTATGGGGAGGAAAAAGAGTGACTGAGAAATGTATAAAAAGGCGTTTTGTTTCCAGTGGCGGGCACAAAATGTTGTTGGCCCTATTATGGAAGCATAATGGGATCAGCGACTCTATAGCATGAGGTGAGGGGCTGCGCCGTGTATGAGAATAGAGCAGATGTCAATTGTATATGGAGAGACCTTGGTATCTAGTCGGAGACCCCCCCCCCCTTCTTTCAATATAGTCCTTCTAGTAATTTTACATGTCTGCCTTGTTGCGATTGTTGCAGCTATTTGTTTGGGTATCTTGTGTGTCGTAACGTTAGCTTTATCAATGCTGCTTCCTCGCCCACTATGTCGGTGCAGATGATAATGTGCTCCCACCAAATCACATGATGCTTTAACCAATCGGCTTCATCTTTTTCTTCTTCTTCTTCTTGTCGGGCTCACCACCGCCGCCGCTCCCACTCCCCGCCGCCGCCGCCGCCGCCGTCTTGCCCTTGTGAAACTGCCTCCAGCTGCTGATGCGCTCCTCGCGCGTCGCCTCCCAGTCCTGCTCGTGCTGCCTCTTGCGCCTCCTCTGGTCCATCTCCTCGTCCTGCCTGCGCTGCTCGCGGCCCTCCTCCTGCATCTGCGCCTTGGCCTGCCGCCTGCGGCGCTGCTCGCCGTCCACCAGCACCTCGCGCGCCTTGTCGCGCCACTGCCTGGCAAACGCGTCCGTCTTGAGCTCGTCCGAGTCGACCGTCAGCTTCTTGTCGCGGATCAGCAGCATGCGCGCGTCGGCAATGGCCTCGTCGAGCCGCTCCCGGTGCTTCTCGTCCATGAGCTCCGTCTGCGCCTTCTTGAGCCGGTCAAAGGCGTCGGGCGCCCGCGGGTTCTTGCACTTGTCCGGGTGGATGAGGAGCGACTTTTTGCGGTACGTCATCTTGATGTCGGACTCGGGCACGCCGGGTTGGAGATCGAGGACCGCATACCTGTAAAAAAAAAAAAAGGAAAAACATGGTGGCGGTTAGGTGCTGCGCTTGGAGGAGAAAGACAGGAGGTAGGTGGTGGTGCTGGGGAATCTTACGCATCTAGCCGAAAGGCTCTCAAGATTCTGTCGATTTCCGCATCCTGGCAGTTCCTGGTTAGTGGTGCTGGTGGTGGTCGCGCGACACCAGCCGGGCGATTGGGCAGTTGGGCGACGAACCTTGTCCCATTCCTTGGCTTCCGTCTCGAGCGCATCGAGCGCAGCCTTGTCCTCTTTGTCTTGATCGGTCGCCATGGTCTGCTCTTCTGCGACAGGACGTTGAAGGCTCGGGGTCAAGGTTTTGGGCGTTTGTTGGTTTTGGCAAATGACCATGAGGCGGGTCAGCCACGGCGGGCCACCTTTGCCAAAATCTGGTGGCGTTTTTCTAGATGGGCATTAGCGTTGTCAGTTTGGCAGGCTCTCTCACGTCAACAGAATGAGGCTGGTGAGGATTTGTAATAATGAAATGTGTATTAATGTAATTTAATAGCTAGATGACATTATCTTCTTTTCTGAAAGAATTGGAATCTGCCGGCAACTGCTCTGGCAAAATGAAGAGCACCTAGGTGGGACTTTGTATCTATTTAGTCATGTAATTCAGAGAGCGATGCGTCTCGGCGACTTTTGCTTTCACACGGAGTACGTCGGACCACTCCGGTTGGTAGTCTAGCCAATATTAAGCAGCCTCTTGACTAGGCAGTGCAGAAGCTCGTCAGTTTCTGTTCTCAACTGCATGCAAGTGTGCGAAAGTGGCGGCTTGTGCGGCTAAGCTGCCCTCTTCCTAAATATGCTGAGCTACAAGTTACTCAGTGGCTCCACAGCGGGTGACAGCCACCTTTCCGGGAGTCTCACGAAGCGTCCAGTCACAGTGATGAAGCATGCTGATCCTGAGCGGCATGCTACATATGTATCCTATAAGAGAGCATGTTGTTGCTGCGAGAATGGTGACATGGCTGTGGTCTCGCAGCAAGTGCCGGCATGGCGGCATTGCATTTCAGCTTGGGCTTGACGGCATTGCATCGTTTAGCTTCGCAGGAGCTCCTCCCTTTGAAAAGTCTGCTCCCAATTGCAGCTGGTGGGAGCGAAACGGCCAAGGCTACTTGTGAGTGACACCAGGCAGGAAGCTGTCCGAGCTCGTTCCGGCTTGCCCTGATTCAATAGCTGCAGCGAGAAAGGCTTGCCCATCCTCTTGGCGCCATATGGTTCTGACACAGCATAATGCCCCTCACAAAAATGCAACGACGACGAGCCGATCTCGTCATCCAATTCAGAATCGCATCATGTAGCATGGCTAGCTGTCGCTCGTTACTGCAAACAGTGTAAACGACGAGGCGATTCATGCAGCAGGCTGCGTCTTCCTAGACTATTACTGTCTATATTGAATCCATGGTTGCACGGGCACGACGTGGGACGAGTAAGGAAAGCCACTGCTGAGGATGACCGATATGAAAACGATTGAAGACAAAGCGAAACGCAAACACGCATGTTAGCTGCAACTCATGGCGCCGTGTCTACTTGTCCAGACTCACGAGGTCTCAAAGTACGTAACCGCGCCTCCGCTGTGGTCCATGTTGTGCTCAGTCTGCAGCGACACCGCACAAGTAATGCATACTTGTACAGCATTGAGCTTGACCTGTCGATTCAGATATAGAAAAAGTACCAACCCCGCCCCGAGCTGCTGTAAACGGTTGCGGGACTTGGCAGATATTGGGGTCTTGTTGTGACAGACGGTGGATCGGCGCGGGGTAGACGAGAACGGCACACTTTCTAAAGTCACCAATGACCTGCGCGTGCTTCGATCCGGCTCGGATGGCTGTGCGGGACTAATAAACATTGCAGAACGCCGTCCCTGTACGTCAGTGGGGAGACGCGGATGATGATTGCCATACCGACTTGGAACGGAATACATGGCGTCGTAGGTGCTTGACCAAGTCCAAAGGCCCCGTTTTATTGCATTTTTTTGCATAATACGAGAGTCGTGTTTGATTGCCTGCATCTCAGCCCAATGCAAAAGGCCCGGTCTGCCTGATCCTGCAGCTTCGAGACGTCACTCACTTCAATATTGGACTTTTTGCCCGAAATGTATATAAGGCGGTATCGGCCGCACATATGGCCGTTTCCAACTAGACTGGACTTGTATACTTGTCTGAACCGAGTCGTCGAGCCTTGAAGATACAATCATACCAGCAGACCTGAATTAGAAACACGTACGCCTGAAACGGATTTCAAAAATGAATGTCCTTGGAATCAATTCTGCCTACCATGAGTTGGCCGCGAGCTTAATCATTAATGGGAAAGTGATCGCAGCTGTCGAGGAAGAGCGCTTCTGCAGAATCAAGCATGGTAAGCCGGCAAGTGTTGACAACGCAGATGAGCTACCCCTTGAAAGCATTCGATACTGCCTCGAAGTTGCCGGCATCAAGCCAGAGGATCTTGACGCGATTGCGTACTCGTTCGACCCAGAGCTGCGAGCGAAGACCTTCATACTGGATGACAAAACAGAAGCTGGAGACTGGGGAACGCAGGAAGGCGAGAATACCTTCCTTTCCCACCTTCGCTTGGTGCCCGACGCTTTGGCTGCTCACTTTGGTCCGGCAGTCGCGCAGCGCCTGCAGTTCATGCCGCATCATATTTCTCATGCTGCATCCACCTTCTATCCGTCGGGATATGAAGACGCTGCCATCCTCGTTGCCGATGGCATTGGAGAGGCCGCATGCACCTTGCTGGCGCGAGGTGATAAAAGTGGCATCACCATCTTGCGGGAGATCCCATTCCCCCATTCTATTGGCTTCCTCTGGGAGAAGCTCAGCAAGTATCTCGGATTCTCTGAGTACGACGCCTGCAAAACCATGGGCCTGGCGGCGTATGGTGACGCATCCAAGTTCAAAGACGCATTTCCACAGTTGATGCGTACGGATGATGTGTCTGGGTACTCCGTCGACCAGCTCACGGCCAACTTTCGCTTGCCGGATTTCGATCGGCTGGAGGCTCTGTTTGGGCCTGCTCGAAAGCCGGACACCCCGCTGGAGCAGCATCACTACGATGTGGCCGCTGCTCTACAGGTCGCCACAGACGAGGCTCTTCTCGCACTTGCGCGGGAACTTCAGCAGACGGTGGATTCGAAGAACCTGTGCCTTGCAGGAGGCGTTGCCTTGAACTGTGTCAGCAACATGGTCCTCAAAGAAGCTGGACTCTTCGAAAATGTGTTCGTTCCATCGGCTCCCCACGACGCAGGCACAGCAATGGGAGCTGCGCTCGAACTCAATCAGCGTATGGGCGGCCCAACGGGCCTGGCCTCGGATACGCCGTATCTCGGCCCAGAATTCGACGATGACGCAATTGTCTCGGCATACGAGGCCGCTGGGTTGTCGCCAAAAGTGTCCAACGAGCCCGCCCGCGATGCTGCTCGCATGATTGCCGACGGCAAGATTGTTGCTTGGTTCCAGGGCCGGATGGAATTTGGACCCCGAGCCCTGGGAAATCGATCGCTACTGGCCGATCCACGAAGCGCGGCAACGCGTGAGATGCTCAACGTCAAGGTGAAGCATCGCGAAACATTCCGCCCCTTTGCGCCCAGTGTTCTGGCCGAGCCGGCAGGGGAGTGGTTTGAGCTTGGCGCGCCCTCCCCGAGCTATGATTTCATGCTGTATGCTTGCCAGGCGACGCCCGCACACCGAGAGGAAATACCGGCCGTCCTGCACGAAGACGGATCGGCGCGTGTGCAGCTCGTCCGTCGCGAGCGGAACGAGCTATATTACGACCTCATCTCTTACTTCGCAGAGCTGACTGGGGTCCCCATGTTGCTTAACACGTCCTTCAATGACAGTGAGCCAATCGTCTGCACCCCGGCTGATGCCATTGCAACATTCCGAAAGACGCGCATCGACGCGCTTTTCATAGGCAATAGATTTGTCACCCGGGACAACTAGTTGTCATCGGAAAGATAGAGCCTCGTTTATCACAGGCGAAAAGCACGATTTTCGTGAGCAGTAGCTATTCAATATCGATTGATTTTGTCCGAGATTAGATTCGCTTATGATGACATGTGAAGTGACAAGTGTTGAAGTAACTTTGCGGGTTGATAAATAGCTCCTTACTTACGGAGTAGAGTAGTCCTTGCACAGTGGATCCGGGTCGCTGGCGCGCAACCATACAAACCACCCCGCGGCGATAAGATAACGGCAATACTCTGTACTGTAGCCCCATTAAAATTTTTTGGCTGTGGCCAGCGGACGCAGAAAAGCCATCAGCGATCGACGGTCACCTCTTGATATATCAAGCTCATAGTTACAGACTGTAGGCCGACATGTCTAGACGCGCAGTGTCTCCGGCGGCCTCTGAGCCCGAGATGGACATATTCGGGTCCATCTACCCAGGGGACGATACCAACGGCAAGCAGAATGGAGCTGCCAACGCCGACACTGATTTCGATTTTGACCGTCTCATGAATGGTCATGACCAAGGCAACGAGGATAACGACGAGGCTTTTATCGCGCTCAAGCAAGCTGCCTCGTTCAGAAAGACCTCAAACCTCAAGGGCCGCACAGTCAAAAAGGGCGGCGGTTTTCAAGCCATGGGTAAGACTTGCTGACGTGCTTGTCAACCTCTTCTAGTACTTACTGCCTGGCCAGGAATAAACGCCACTCTTCTAAAAGCCATTGCTCGAAAAGGCTTCTCGGTTCCGACGCCCATTCAGCGAAAGACAATTCCCTTGGTTCTCGACAGAAAAGATGTTGTTGGCATGGCGAGAACCGGTTCCGGAAAGACGGCCGCCTTTGTCATTCCCATGATTGAGCGCCTGCGCGCGCACAGTGCAAAGTTTGGCTCGCGTGCCCTCATCATGTCGCCCTCGCGTGAATTGGCCATTCAAACATTAAAAGTTGTCAAAGAGCTCTCGAAAGGAACGGACCTCAAGGCTGTTTTGCTCGTTGGTGGTGACAGCCTGGAGGAGCAGTTTGGCTTCATGGCAGCCAATCCGGATATTGTCATTGCCACGCCTGGTCGATTCTTGCACTTGAAGGTCGAAATGAAGCTGGACATATCCTCTATCAAATACGTTGTCTTTGATGAAGCTGACCGCCTCTTCGAAATGGGTTTCGCTGCCCAGCTCACCGAGATTCTTCACGCTCTCCCACTCTCCAGACAAACACTACTCTTCTCCGCCACACTTCCCACGTCCCTCGTCGAATTTGCCCGAGCTGGTCTTCAAGACCCGAGCCTTGTGCGTCTCGATGCCGATACCAAGGTTTCTCCGGATTTGCAAAGCGCATACTTCAGCATCAAAGGAGACGAAAAAGAGGGCTCACTACTACATATTCTACACGACGTCATCAAGGTGCCTGTTGGCGAGCCGGAGAACGAGGATGATACTGGAAAGGATTCAAAAAAGCGCAAGAGAGGACCCGATGGTCCCGCGCGGCCCACACAACACTCTACAATTGTCTTTACCGCAACAAAGCATCACGTCGAATATATCGCTAATCTACTACAATGGGCTGGCTTTGCCGTATCTCATGTCTACGGTTCGCTTGATCAAACAGCACGTCGCATACAAGTTGAAGACTTTCGCAATGGCAAGACCAATATTCTGGTAGTCACCGACGTCGCCGCCAGAGGTATCGATATCCCCGTCCTTGCCAATGTCATCAACTACGACTTCCCCTCACAGCCCAAGATCTTCGTTCATCGTGTCGGTCGTACCGCACGTGCTGGCCAACGTGGCTGGAGTTACAGCCTAGTCCGCGATACAGACGCACCATACCTACTCGACCTGCAGCTTTTCCTCGGAAAGCAGCTTGTGATTGGTCAAGAAAAAGAGAAGCTGTCATACGCCGACGACGTTGTCGTCGGCTCCTTGGAGAGAAACTCACTAGAGGAGCATGTCGAATGGTTCAACCGGGTAATACATGACAACGACGACATCAGTGCCCTTCAAAAGGTCTCCATCAAGGCAGAGAGGCTGTACCTGAAGACAAGGAACTCTGCTTCTAGCCAAAGTGCCAAGAGAGCTCGCGAAGTCGTGGCATCTGGTGCTTGGGTCCAACTACACCCTCTATTTGGCAATGACGTGGATCACGACGAGAAGTCGCGAGCGGAGATGATGGCAAAGATTAGCGGCTTCAGGCCCAATGAAACCATTTTCGAGATTGGTCGCAGCGACAAGGCCTCCAACGAAGCTGCAGACGTGATGAAGCAACTACGCAAAAAGATTACTCCGCGAAGAAGACAAGAAGCCGAAGCCGAAGCCGAGGCTGAGGCTGAGGAAGAAATCGGCGATGACGAAGTCGGCGCGCCAGCGATGAGCGATTTCGACAATGCCATGGACGACGACGCCGATCTCGGTGCCGTGGATGACGACTCTGACGAGGATCTCGAGGTTACCGTCTCCAACGCCGGCAAGCCTAAAAAGGATCGCGACGACTGGCGCGACTCTGAAATATTCATGTCCTACACGCCCCGCACAGTCAACGCCGCCGAGGAGCGCGGCTACGGCGTGCACTCGGGCGGCGCCGGGTCCAGCTTCGTCGAGGCCGCGCGCGACGTGACCATGGATCTCGGCAACGACGAGTCGGCCAAGTCGTTTGGCGAGGCCAACAAGCAACGCCTGCGGTGGGACAAGAAATCCAAAAAGTACGTGTCGCGGCACAACGACGAGGACGGCTCCAAGGGCGCCAAGATGGTGACGGGCGAGAGCGGCGTCAAGATTGCGGCGTCGTTCCAGAGCGGCCGCTACGACAAGTGGCGCAAGGCGCACCGCATCGGCCGCACGCAGCGCGTCGGCGAGGACGAAAAGGCGGGCGCCGCGGCGCTGCTGTCGCAGGGCGGCGTGCGGTACAAGCACAAGCAGGAAAAGGCGCCCAAGGCGGCGGACAAGTACCGCGACGACTACCAGGTGCGCAAGAAGCGCGTCGACGAGGCGCGCGAGAAGCGCGTGGGGCGCTTCCGAGATGGCGCGGGCAGCAAGAAGGAAATCAAGGGCGTGCACGACATTCGCAAGGCCAGAGAGGAGAAGCAGAAGCGCAGGGAAAAGAATGCTCGGCCGATGAGGAAGCGATCGTAAATGTTGACTATGCCATGTCTGGGATTACCGGCGTTCATAAAAGCATCATGTTGAAGCGAGTTCAAAAAAATACATCTTCATTAGTCACAATGGCGCAATACCAACCAGTCGCTTTGACGGGATACATGTCTTTCCGTCCATCATCGTGTTATTGCCTCTACTTTCATTACACGCAACTAATGCGCACGACTCAGCGCCCACATAAACAAGAATAAAAAGATGTAATGGCTGAATGCTCTTGAAAGCTCTTGCCCGCTGAAACGTACATGATGTGCAAAGAAACACAAAAGCAAAACAAAACGTATAAAAGTAAAATAGGTATGAAATTGCGCCCTATAAGAGGGAGTAAATCTGTTATCGATCAACGAGTTGACCGTTGAGAAGAAAAAAAAAATGAGTTCTCTCGGTCAAAAAGGTAGTTCCCAAGCAAACGCCAGGCACCGTTGAGGATGCACAAAAATAAGTTGATCCGTCGAAACTGGGTTGCAAAAAGTAGAGAAAAAGATGCCTTTCTGCAAAATGCGAACCGTCCTAGTAAGACGTCGCTATCCCAGCTATGACGCCTAGACAGAGCCCAGTGAAGAAAGAGACGTGTTCGATCATGTGGGTATCAATAATATTATAGTAGTGTAAGAAAATATGCGCGGAGAATAAGGGTAAGACGCAAGGAGGAATCGCTGCATGAGGTAGGGAAGATTGTAGATGTAGCAGTCGCTACTGTATTTCGAGGTTCGACATCCACGCTCTGACTGCATCGCGCAGTAGATTAGGGCGTCTTATCGAGTTTGCGTCGATGGCATCTTCATCTCGCTGGTCGAGGACATCTCGGATTATGTCTTCCAGCGCGGAGAGCATCACGGTTTTGCATTGCACGCGAGGTACCTCGATAGAAGGATTCGCCGTCTCTGTCGTCTCCGAGAGCGAGTCAGGAGTGATGTCAGCGCTGTTGCCAAAAGCGGTGGTCGCTCGTGTGGGCATAGTCGAACCCGTATCCTTGGCGCTTTCAGAGTTGGCGCTGACAACCTTGTCAACTGCCTCAACCAGAGACTTGTCAGCATCGGCAATTACTTCTTCAACCCATTCCTCGTTGAGCTGGGTTTCGTAAGGCAGAACGGAAGGTGTATGGGCGCTGACTGGCTGCGAAGACAAATCGGAACCTGGCCTTGTCTTTACTAGCCTGCGATACACGATGCGAGAGACAGTGTTCGTAGTCGTGTCGGCAATGACGGTGGAGCTGATGTCGACCCAACGCTCTCCCGTCCCATGCCTCTGAGACGGAAGTGGTGCTGGGGTCGGCTCGGCTCGCATCGCAGCCTTGACCTTCTCGACGAGATTGTCTTGGGGAGGAATGGCTTGCAGTGAGAAATCAGGATGGAAGCGACTCAGCCAACCGGCAGCATTCAAGGGCGTGTCGCCATCGATAGTAATCCGTGCCGACTGCTCAAAGAAATCCAAGTTGCTGGGCAGTCCCGGGGTCGATAGATAGCCGCTGCTTGAGGGTGAGCTGATGGCGGACTCGAATGATGCAATATAATCGGGAAAGGGTACATCGACATCGATAATCCCATCTTCGGGGTTGATCGAGGTCTTCACTGGGGATTCAAACACACCAGTAGGGTCTGGAGTACGATCTGCCTGCGAAAAGGATGCCCGCTGTTTCATGTTGGCAGTGCTTTGCCTCGTCATTATTGGCGGCGCATCTACAAACGCACGCGGAGAGGGTGCCCTCGGCAGATCGCTGGTCTCCTCAAGCACCACAGACTCTTGTACCATTTCGGCCAACCTGTCAGTTTTTGAGAAGGAAGGTTTGATAGGCGACCGAAGCTCGCTTGTTTGGCTTGCAGTAGTACTGTCGAGGGAATCCCTTCGTCGTGCCGTCCAGAAGCCCCCTATGAGATTTCCCCACTTCAATCCAGAGCTAGGGGGGCGAGAAGTCGTCGTGCATACACTTGTGTTGCTCTCGCCTCGCTTGAGTGATCGCTTTAGGTCGTCAGCCGCAAAGCTGCTGCTGCTTCCTGGCCGATGGCGCAAGTGGCCTTCGCCCCGCTGAAGACCCGTAAAGTGCGGCATGGTCGGCTCTTGCGTAATGGTTGCGGTCGTGGCAGCACTGCTTTTTCTAGTACCTAGATCGCTACCGGCCATGGGCAGGTTGGTGGTACGGATTGACGCAGCATCAGATGCGCGTCTCTGGTGGTTCCTATCCATACCAAACTGCGCAAATTGGGAAACGACGGCTGAGTTTCTTGCGCTTTGACTTCCGACGCGTGAATGCGATGCTCGTCTCAGGCCAGTTCGGCGGTTAATCTTACGTCGAAGAGACTCTTCTCGCAGTACAGGAACCACAAAGGTTGGGGGGGAATTTGAAAGCGGACCTAAAGAGGTGGATGTGCTCGCGCGGTGCACCCGCGGTGCATTCATCTGCTGATTCGCAGGCAAAAAGCCAGCAAGAAGGAATATCAGTCTCCGCGCCGCCATCTTGTCATCGGATATGACAATTGTTCTTGCAGGTAGAGACATGTCCTCTTCATGTTTGTGACGTGCTTGGAGGGCCGCCTTCCTTCGGTGAGAGGGGCTAGAGAGAGCGGAGAGCCAGTCCACATGAGTAGCAAGGAATCCAGTCAAGACGTTGTAGAGGAATGGTCCCTTGTTGAGTGACGACGCCCACTTGACTGTCCAGATAGCCTCATCGCGCCAGATGCCCCATCGTCCTTGCCCAGTAAAGACACGCGCAGCACCCAACCCCGTAACAATTCGGCTTCTCGCAAGTCCAACTTCCAAAGCAATGTCAACATCGCCTGCAAGGCAATTGGGCAAGAGAGATACCAATTTTGTGGTGCTCTTGATCGGTTTGACTCTCGGAGTCTCAACACTGCGTCTGTCATTTATGATTGTATTTTTAGAAGGATGACTTTGAAGTGCTATCTTGGGAGTCTGTTGCCCAGGAGATGCAGAATCTGCATGCTTGAGTAACTGATGTATCCTCGTGGCGGAAAGAGATTGAAGATGAGTTAGTGTTCGCATGATAATGTCCCAGTGTTGAGTTAATGAGTCGATCCTGTCTTCGACATCGAGCGCAAAGGGTAATTCATTTGGGTCCGTAGGCATACCAGAGCCGAACATGTTCCAGCCACCACCCCCAGCGCGTACAGAATTGTACGAAGATGAATAAACCTCTTGTTCATTGTACGAACCAGGCTCGCGGAAGATTGACTTTGGAGGTACGGCTGAAGAAAGTCGCGACGTCGAAGACGGTAGCTGGATGACGAGAACAACGGCATACATCGGAGTGCGCCGTTGCTTGGGTTGCTTCTTCTTCTTGCGTGTAGCGGCTTCGTCGATGGTAGATGGAAAAGGGAAACCCACATTCTCATCTGCAAATCGAGTTTGCGTCGTAACAGTGGGCTCGACTTCTTCAGTTGCCAAATTGACAGGAAAAAGACGGGTAATCAAGACCTTTTTACGATCACTTTGGCGAGGTGTGGCACTCGCTGTGGGAGGCATTGAGCTAAAAGTAGGGGATATGGCCTGAGAAGAGAATGACTGCGAGAGCTTGCTCGAGCGCATGCTCGAGCGACCGATAGAGCTGCGACCATCTCCAATCACGGAGGCGGTGTCGCTCGAGCGGACATCACTGGGAACGACATGTACTTTGGTGGATGTGCCCTTGTATGCCATGAGTTCAGAGTTGCCGAAGATGCAGCCTGAGAAAGTGGCCAATTCTTCTCGATATTCACGATAGGCTTTTTGGGCGTCCGTCTCAGCCTGGCTCTGATTGCGCCCGTGTATGGAGCCGCGTCGATCAAAAGCGCCCTGGCGAAACTGTGTTTGAGTGCTCTCAGTGTGAGTCGAGACTGGTCGCGAATGGCTAAAACTACCCTTGCGAGGAGACAGGGGGTTTCTTCGACTCTCGTTGGTGGCGGCCGTGCGGTCGACCTCGGCAACAGGATGGCTGTCAAATAAAAGGGATGCAGAGGTCGCTCCGAGATTATCTTGCATTATTAGGACGCGAACGTCGCGAACGTCGAGGTCGATTTCGTCATTGAAGTCAAAGGCACTCGCAGAGGCAGCAGTTGGTGTAGGAGGCGCCGTAGAAAACGGAAAGACTTGGTCATTGCGATGTTGATAAAGAGCTTGTGCGTCGGGAAAGAGAAGATTGCGTGTGTGTATATCTTCTTGTACAGAGTCAAGAGAAAGTAGAGGACGCGGGCTACCATTTGGCGCTTGGTCATGTATGTTGGCCGCGCCGCTGCCGCCGCTGCCGAGATTAAGCAGCCGACCGATCATGTTGTTTGATTGCGACGACAAGACACAAGTCGCGTTGGGAAGTCTCTCCTTTAATGTAGGTTAATGAACTGCCGTCCATTACCGGAAAACGTATTGATATGTTGCTGAAGTGGACGCATAGTCGAAGACGGGGATTGTTGGCTCTCAGATGGTGGAGCGTCGACGGGCGCGGTCGTGGAAATGTCGCGGAGAGGCCGAGTTTGGTTCGCTGTAGCGTAAAGGCGCGACTGTTCCGCTTATAAAGATGCGACAAGAATGAGAGAGTGCAAAGGGTGGCAGACAAAGGCGCACAGAGATCCGGTGAGGCGGGAGCGCAGAAGTGAGTCGGTCAGAGTTGTCGTGGTTCTCGAGGGATGCACATGCCCGGGCGGATTGCCGGAAGGGAGTCGTAGCGGCAAATGTGTGGTACTTTTTCTCGTGTCAAAATGGTTCGGCTCGTCGGGGCATGTGGGAGCAGGGCGCACGTACGGCACGCGGCGTGCGAAAGGAAGGCTGCGACAGAAAAGACGCCGGCTGCAGAGGCGGTGATGGAGGCAAGAAACAGAGAGAGGACCGGGCGAAGGCGATTGGGATCAGTGGCCCAACCGGTAACTTTGGCAGTGGTGTGGATGGTGGCCGAGACTTGACGACCCAGGAAGCTGGGACGAGGTAGTGATTCAACAGCGGCGGCGCCAAAAAGGTACCCATTAACTTTAGTAGTTATTTACTCGTAACTACCTTGGTCTTGTAGAGTGGGCGACGGCGAGAGGTGGTTCGGGCAAAGCCAAACAGCCCACCTCGGACCCAGCCAGGTATTTTATTATTATCGCTTCGTCGCTCGCTGGTCAGTGGTGGCGCTGCAATTATTAGCTCTGGTAGGGATTAGCGCCCTGGACAATTTATCCCTGGACTCGTTGTCGAAAGGTCTCGCCCACACAAACTTGGCTGGATCTGGTTCTAGCTTGGGCTTGTGGTAGCAAAGGGTTCACAAGCTCAATAAGGAATGTTGGGTGTCACTAGTAAATATTGGCGCTGTCAAATACTGGCCTAGCTTTGAAGGAAAGGTAGGCGGACGCTTGGTTAGTCTGCGAAACTGGTCAAAGAGTACCAGTACGGATAAAAGGAAGGACATGCAGTCACGGATTCCCTCAAATGACCTTTGGTGAGCGGTAGCTGGCGAGCTGGCAAGAAAGCTGGTAGTCTTGTAAGCAAAAGATGGGAACAATCTGGCAACTGGCTATCCGGCCTTGCGTGCTGCTGATCATCCGCATTGTTCTCAGGAGGCAAATTGATCTTCACAAGACGGCGGCCGCGGGACGGGACACCTTGAGGCCTCACGGCGGTTCGCCACGGCAAAATAACTACAAACGGACGGAGGTGGTGGTTGCCAGCTGGCAAAGCAAGCCTTTGTAACTACGTAGGTAGGTACTGCGTCCACTAACTAATCTGTACAGTCTACGGATACAGAGGGAGTATCCGTAATAGTTGCTAGCTTG
Organism: Beauveria asiatica; assembly: GCA_038367545.1. Lineage (NCBI taxonomy): Eukaryota > Fungi > Ascomycota > Sordariomycetes > Hypocreales > Cordycipitaceae > Beauveria > Beauveria asiatica. The sequence goes on along the minus strand of JAAHCF010000196.1, from coordinate 29,769 downwards.
TCCAACTCCACACCGTGCAAACAGTCGTTTTGCCTATAACATCATTAATTACTCAAATATTGCATAGCGTATCTATCGGCAGACCTTGACCAACATTGCTCGTCCGTTGTTGCTTGCATAGGTATGCATCGGGCTGCATCTTTCAACGTGGACCAGCCGCTAATAAATACAACATACTCCATACAGATTACCTGCAAAGAAGCTCGCCGCCCTCATCGTCCGGCTGGTTCCTTGCTCGTCAACTACTACGGGGTAACCCCATCACAAGTGACGCATCATGGCCTTGCCCACGCCCATTAATGCAAGTCGCAGGCAGATCCATGCTCCCGCTTCAATCCCGGAACCTAAAATGGCGCCATGTCTGGGGAGCGAGGCATGGCTTCCTCTTCATCCAAGGCATCCCCAGATACTCTGACTTGGGCAAAAGGTCGAAATTGCGGTGAATGATGCATTTTTCCCCAGAGACGGCCAGCAATGGTCAACACACGACACGGCTCGACGACATCCAACCAACCCATGCAGCTAGCTGGAGCGTCTGTCAGCATTTCCCCGTTGGTGCCCAATCGAATGGTACGCATTAATGAGGGCCCCGCCATTTTGAAGCAAATGTTCCACCCAAATATGCGGCACAACCACACAACTCTTGCTCTCCAATCCCCGCCGAGCCCTCGAGCCTTGTCCAACTTTCTTGCGTGGATGCCAGGTTGTCGCCAGGTTGTCACGCAAGCGGCAAGGCCTGCCACGCGCCGATGATGTGGGCGACATATTGACGGGGATCATGGGTCAGCTGGCTGATAAATAAGTCGCGAAGCCGGGATGCCCATATCGTTGTTCCTGGTGGGTGTGCTTTCGCATAGGATACGATGCGCACCTCGCTCGCTCAGGCCGTCTTTGGCTGACCGCTCGCTCACCCTGGCTGCTTTTCCCGATGCGCTTTCTTTCAATTCCACACGGCGCCCTGCCGGCCAGCCTTCGGCAGCTCGGCCTACGGGTACGTGTGTAATTGCAGTCTGAGTACGGATCCGTACAGAACTAGTTATAGTGCTCGCGTTAGCGTCCTCGCCGGCTCAAGCCCGATTCTTTCTACAGCTTGGCTTTTATTGCTGTGCTTGACAAGAACGCCTGAAGCAGTGATTCATGTAGAGATTCCTGCAGTTCGGTATGATGCATGGATGTGCGCTCAGATCTCTACTCCGTCCCAGAGTAGAGACACAAGCAGGGCTTCGCGGTAGCGTCATCAGTCATAAGCAAAGTCTAATAAGACCAGCTCCCAGCACGCTACCAGGATAGTGACTCGGATAATAAAACGCTTCCATCACGGAGCGAGCAATGGCAGTATCTTTATTATCTATGATGACGTATAATGGCAATATGGCCCATCAATACGGATTAGAAGTGGCTTGCTGCGAGAATCTGGCAGGGTAACTCCTCCTGACTCCTGAGTAATCTGTATGTTGCTCATCCATAGCGGACGCTGGCCAACCGATTTTCATTGTCAGCGCGCTTTATGGTTTACCGCCATTGACGGCACCGAGAGCCCGACTGCAATTGGCGGATCGCTGCTCGGCAAGCAGATCCTATTTCGGCCTTTATAACCTGACCGCTGGCTGCCGCCGGCTTTCTTCGTTTGGACTTGGAACGCATTCCTATGACGGACATATCTCCACATTCTCCATTATCTGCTGGGCAACCAGGGCTCTTTCTTACGAGGGCTGGGGTTATTGACACTGCGAACAAACTTGGTTGAGATATGTCTGCTGTTTCGGCTGGGCGGCGCTATATAAATCCGTCGTTGAGCAAGGTCGTACGTATATACCAATCAAACTTGGGCGACTTTGATTTGGTATCGAGCAAACACAAAGGCGAAGCCTCCAAACAAAACGGGAACGGTGCGGATAGTCATCAAAACATAAACTCGGACACGAGCACGGAGCTGCCTCCCGGCCCCCGCAATGGCGCTGAGGGCGCTGATGTAGGCAAGCCGGCCAGCGCCGAGGAAACAGTGCCACAGCATGAGTCTATACAAGAGGCAATAGACAGGAAACGCAAAGAAAAAGGACTGCCGCCTGTTCCCGGGATACCAGACAGAGAAGAAGAAATTGAACAAGGTTTGATGCCTTGTTGACTTCTGAGGCCTCGCTAACAACCGTAGGCCATAAGCTCCTGCACTCTGGCTTGGCAAGATATGTCGTGCTACGACCAGACAATGTGGTGCATGCTCAATCTAGATATATCAAGCTCATACCAGGCTCTATACCGCTTTCACGGAAGCAACTGCCAAGTTGTGCCAGGACATGGCGACGGCGGCGTGTGGTTGAGGGCAGCGTTCAGTGGTTCCATCTCCTAATAAGCTACCGATAATCAATCTTAGCGTGGCGCTAGTGCGGCCCTCCTTTCGTACTGGTACGCGTACACCCACTGTAGACTTTCACCTACATAGGTAGTTACAGACTTGCAGTAATAAATATATCATGCTCCTCTAACTAATAATCTGTGAATATGACCGCCCCGCAAAGACCCTGATAATCCTCACCACTAAATAACACCCTGGGGCCATGACAAGCTGCCCCACCACACGCTGGCCGCTTCGGCTCTTTTGCTTGCTTTTAGCAAGTGCTGATGGGTGACACAAACAGTTCTCATGACGCCTACTCCATGCATGCACTTCGCTTCTATATTTCGGGGGGCATACCATCGTTGACCGCTCTGAGTCAATATTCCAATATAGGGGCCACGTTCAGTTTGCCCCTACAAAACGTCATTTGCCCCTGCACATGTCACTTACACGACACTCCAAGCGTACCAATATACCCATCACACTGTCTTGCAGACACATGAATCCATCTAGGCTATTTATCATTCAAGATCCAAATAGTCCTTCTCCGTATCGATATGTCGTAGAAAATTTCTGACCTCATCATGCTTACACACAGCGTCCCGTGAAGCGCCGCGTGCTCGAATCTCCCTCCTGAAGCACCCAGAAATTGCTCATCGGCAGCATCTTTTTTCACTGCAGATACTGTTGCACAGTATCTGGCAGCGTCTGACTTCCTTCAACTTGGCTGGAGGCCTCTCGAATCCCCCAACCGGGCTTTCCACAGACGGCCTGGGGGATGGTGTAGTCTCGGGTTGCAGTGTCACAGAGTGTATGCCGTACGCATGGAAGCATTCCAAAATGGTCTTGGCGGTGACGAGCCACTTTCCACTGAAGCCATTGTCCACCACAATGTGTGCCGATGCAATCGACTTTCTCTGGTCGAGCTTCCAGATGTGCAGCTCATGGACAGAGTCAACGCCGGGTATCTGGGTGCATCGTGTTAGTAAGATTCTCTGACGTTTTGCGGTAGCTAAAGTCTGACCATTTCTATATCCTCCTTGACATCCTTGATGTCGATTTCCTCGGGCGCAGTCTGCATCAAAATACGCCCAGCTTTCTTGGTCAATGGTATCGCAGTGAGAAATATCATGATGGCGATGAATACTCCAATGGCTGGATCGGCATAGTACTTTTTTTCTCCTTCCACTCTCCAGATAACCAATGCCGAAACTATGACGCCAACATTGTTTATCGCGTCGCCAACAACATGAAGGAATGCGCCCATCATGCCGAGGTCTTTGTGGCTTTGCGCCGCAGCAGCCATTTGAACACTGTGCTTGTGTTCCACATGACTAGTGATTGACTAGTTCCAAAATGTTAATATGATACTTCCACGTTCCGGAAAAAGCAACACTTGCGCCAAGTTCTGAGCCTCTATCAATGTCGCCGGCAGGAACGTTGGACTCGATAGCCTCTTCTGATATCTGAGTCTGGTTTTCTTTATCATTGTGATGACTGTGGCTGTGGGAATTTTCGGGATCGTATCCGTGGCCATGGTCGTGATCGTGCTCTGTCTAACGATTAATAACTCTCCAGTAGGAAAAATGAGTCGTCACAAACCGTGCAAAAATGACATTACTAGCACATTCAGCGCGAGCCCAACGGATCCAATAATGAGGACAAGTTTTGGGTCCTCGATTGCTATGAGACTATTAGAAATCTTGATCAAGATGAACAAAGAAGTGAGGAAGGCAGACGGGAGATGTTGATGAATCGCTCGATGGCTTGGACCAGAATGCTAATTCCGAGTGCTAGAAGAAAAACGCCGTTGAAAAAGGCACCCAAGAGGGTAGCCCGTTGCCATCCAAACGTATAGCCTGGCGGCGCCGGAGTTGAGCCTTCAGAAACCTGGACATGTGTGAGAACAGAATACTTCGCGCAGACGGGTACTTGACTACCTGGAGGGCTGTCAAAGCCACAACGAAGCCCAAAAGATCGCTCAGCTACGTAAAGATCAGAACAGGTTTCAGCCTTCTTGACATACTACCCACATAATGGAAGGCATCAGCGATGAGCGCAAGAGAATGCGTGTAAAAGCCAGCTGCCGAGGTCAGCCGTCAGGACGCCCTAGCATCGTTCTCACAACATACCTGCAATCTCAGCGACGAAAAATGCGAATGAAATTGCAATAGTCGCAATGAGGCGGTTGCGACGATCGAAGCGAAATCGACTCATGCTGACGACGAGCCTGAGAAGTGGACTGCTCAAAGGTCAAATGGCAGGCTTCTTCAGAGTACAAGGGGTATCACTTCGATAGATGTCGCTGTGATTTGAGCGAGACACATTTATGAAAACTCGAACGTCCAGTGCTAGCCGTTGGCACAACAGTCTGGGAGTCGCAAGTATATAAGCTTTCCGGATTGGACTCTACGCTGTCATCCACTCGACGATCATCCTGTGAAACAGAACACTCACGCTATGATGACCCAATTTCTTTCCCAGTGAGACACGAGTATGGCGCAGTCTTTACGAATGGTAAGTGGTGATTCAGCTTTTTGAAGCAAACTCTGGCGGATGGAACGTAAAGGAACCGCTAGCCTTGGTAGTGACAAATCGTCCCTACGGCACTGGAACCGCGAGCAGTCCTGGCATTCTTCCATATACCCAGTCGTCGCAGTTATATGACTCTGTCACATCAGTACTGTCATTGCTTCCCGATTCCTGATACATCAAGGCTGCGGAACCTGAGCCACTTTCGGGTCCGTTTCAAGACGGTGATGCCTCACGGTGCTAGCCGGTAAATCATCCTCAAGGTGGGTGTTTGCGCTGTCACTGGCGTCGTGGAACACACAAGGTAGTATGGTTTGCAACGGAGATGTCCATATTGCAATGTCACATCAAGACGTTTTTGTGTACCAGAGCTTTGGACGGTGATTCCGAAATCGTAAAGTGACATCGTTGGTGACGGTTTTGATGCTACGCTACGGACGAAGCACATGAGCAAAATGCAGCAAGTTGAAAAGGACTTATCATCGTTCTGGAATCCAATTTGGCCGACGTGTCACGAGCCCCGTGCGATGAGGGCATGGGGGCTGGCGTTTGCGAGGCTAATAATAATCTGATTCACTTTTTGATGTAATCAATGCGCCCACGCGCATTTTATGCGATGGCGGGTTGAGCAACCTGACCGAACTAAAAAAGGGAGGCGGTGTGGAGCTTTGCCCATCGTAGGTCTGGATTCTGCCGCATCAGTCAATACGACTCATCAACATTCGCATTCCCTGGATCAATCAATTCGTTCAAACGCCGTCGATACGCGCAAAAATATTCATTGCGGGAGCCATGCTTCACCTTTCGCCTCCCTATGTTATTGATACTGCGTCAGTCGCTAGTCGGTTCCCATGTCCCGCAACGTTGGCGTCGCTCCGTCAGGTCCGCGTAAAGGACGGCCATGGTCTCATCTGCGCGAACCTATAACGCCCGGGAGTGGTATTGATCGTAAATCCACCGCATCGCCGAGCTCCATCACTAGCACGTCAACGCGATCCACAATGCGAGAGGATAGATCGCGCCGAGTCGAGCGCATTTGCACAGTGGTGGTCGCAGAAGGATATATGCGCGATGAGGTGCTCCTCAATCTCGATGCGGTGCGACCGGAGGTGCGACCGGGGATGCTGATGGCCATCTCCGCGATCAAATCCGAATCCGCAAAAGCTTCTGGCGGCCACGGTAGCTTGACGAGGCAAAATCATGATGGTAATGAGGCAGCCAAGACGGCAGCCTCGCTGGCCAAGGACCGGGCCGTGCTTGGTCATCGCTACATCTTCGTCGTCAAGGATATGCCCAGAGAGATGAAAGCGCGTAATCAAGATGCAGAGGTCTGCATCGTTCGTCATATCTCAGATGCTTTCGGCATGAAACGAGGCAGTCAAGTCCTTCTCACTCCTGTTGACGAGCACCATCGCGCCATGGAGGCGTCGCATGTCGAGCTCTGCTTCAAAGACGAATACCTATCACGGGCAGACATGTGGCGCTTGGCCGTAGATGAACTCACAGAGCGCACAGTCTACAAAGGGCAATCGGTCTTGTTCATGGGTACCATCAAAGCCCAAATTACTGCTGTGTTTGTTGAAGGCGAAAGCGTGCATTCTGGCCTCTTTGTTCGCGATACTCGACCCATATTCCGAAGCGAATCCGCCAGATATGTTTTGTTTGTTCAAATGGCAAGGGAGATGTGGGACTTTGATACCGAGACGTCTGGAGAGATCATGTTCAACCGCGTCGTCAACGGCTTTCTGCCTGCTTTATTCAAGCGCTGGGCTCTGCTAAAGGTGAAGCACCTCGTTAGCATTGTATTGTTTGCGCGCGTGGAATACGACACTGGCCTTGCATCTGATCTGGCCAGCGAAAGTCTTCTAGACGAATACTTTACTGGAGTGCAGCCTTTCGGCAACAAGCGACCATACAAAGACTTTTACCGCGTGGTTGTTAGCGACATGTCTAGCGGCGAATGGACCAAGATTCTATATCAGCTCAAGAGAGAGTTCAACTTCTTTCGCCGAGACATAAGCCTTCACCACCAGAGCGTGCCTCTCTCTGGGGAAGCCAAGTCCAGCGACGCAGAGGATGCAGAAGCACTGGCAGCTTTGACTCGCATCAAAGCTGATCCCTCTCTAGCCATTCATGGCAATGTTTTGGAAGCTATCCACCTTGCGTCATCCCAGTATGCCCATGATTACATTGATCGAGATCTCAATAGAACCGGCATCTCAATCGCTGTCATCACGCCAGGCCCGGGCATCTTTGAAGTCGACTACGAAACTTTGCGACGCACAACAGAGGCACTCGTGGGCAATGGTATAGGCATCGATCTAATCTGCTTACCGGGGATGCCTCTTCACTCCGTCCCCCTGTTTAAATACCGAAATCCTCATTTCTCAGATGAGAGCACGAAACATCGAAACACTCTTTCCAGGTCATTCCATAGCCACAACAGTACTGGGAGTCACCCAACTCCCATTATTGGCAGTTACCAGTCTCAAACCGAATCGTTCTCTCCCAGTAAGATATCGCAAAACATGATGAAACACGTTGAGTCACTTGCATCAACGCGGAACTCGGAAGAGTGGAGTTGCGCTCTGCCTCAGTGGCTGCATGTTTCGTTCTGGGCGGGCCGCGACGAGTCGTTGGCATACGAGGGCATTGCCCTTTCTGTTTCAACCGCCAAAAGTATGAATGATGACGATTTTGAAATGCGATGCCGAATGTATGGACTCCAGATGAGAAGCGCGCTAGACACCAACGAGATCGAGACGGCAGCCTTGAGCTCTGATCCCAACTTTCCCACCAAAGCATCACTGGTATCGAAGAAGCGACAAGATTTGGCGTCAGAAGGCTTGTACGTGCCCTGCCGCAAGGCCCAGGAAGCCCTCGGAGACAGTGTGTATGGCTTTCAAAAGTTTGTGCCTGAAAAAATAGCGCGTACTGGAGACTTGACGCTCTGGAAGAAGCTGCAGGCATTCGATGACTCTCGAGCCAAGCTCTCGACACCTAAACGTCGCCCACACCATCACAAGCCAGTCAATGATACAGATGAGGTGTCACGCAAATATCAGGCTGATGACACTGCTTTGCTTGGGACTTCTGTTCCGGATCGAACCACGCTTCATCCACCGCCGCACCAGACCGCCCGCAAGTTCTCTATGGCTGAGCCAGAGCGTCCATCACCAACAGCCGTTCAAAAGTCTTCTGAGCCTCCCAAGAAGAGCCTTAGCAAGGCATCCTCGACATCATCCTTCACGGCTAGACAGCCTAAACTGATGCGCCATATTAGCCTAGGGCAGCGTGGCTTTGGCATTGCTGCCCCGAAAGCAGCTATAGCGGAACTCAAAGTCGAGACGGTCAATGCATCTCCCGCTTTCTCTTCTGATATACGGCATTCTTCTAATTCTCGACCACTTTCTGACATGAGACCATCAACACCGGGCAGCATACGAAGCCAGTCGTCAACACTCACAGCCAAGAGGGTCAAGTTAATCAAGTCGGATCTGAACGAGCTAACGTCGGAAACGCCATTGCCAACTCCAAGTATTCCGATTGCGCATAAAGAAGGGCATACTAAAGATGGTCCGGCCAATAGCACTTTGAAGCCACCAGCGCCCACCTTGACACCATCCAAGTCACACGATAGATTGCGGGGCGATTCAGAGCTACGCTATTCAAATTTTATCCGTTCCGAAGATGTGCAAAAGATGTACAACAGCAAGCTGAGGGCTGGCGTCGCTCCAGGGCTGCAGCTGCAACCCGAACTTCCAGTCACACTATCGCCAACAGCGGCGATCACCCCGTGGCTTACCTTGCTTAACCCCTCCAATCCAGAAAAATATCGCATCGACGATGCAATTCTGTATAGCCGCTGGCAACATGTATTCCCGAAGCCCTCGGAAATGAGAACACAAAAGTGGAAGACTCTTTGCTGCCCTGCCTCCGTCCCTTTGACAACGGAATACTTTCCTACAAAGGCTCAATTCGATGCTGAGTACCAGCGTCACCCTTATATTGTGGATCAAAACACCGACGACGACAACGAGCCCATGTCGCGCAAAGACTTTATGAAGGAACTGATTAGCCTCCGCTTCTCACAAGGCTTTCAGGTTGTCGTAGGCTCAGCCGTTGCCAAAGCCTTTGGGCAGAAGATTATCAAAATCGCGGACGTATTTTCACGAGATCAAACCTTTGACGATGGAAACAGCGTCTTCATGTCAGTGGGAAACACCATTCACCAGCTTTCTTGTGTCAACAGCAGCGAGATTGAAGTCAACATCTTTCTAAGGAGGCCAGCGCAGACAGCTGCTGAGTTCTCTACACTGTACAAGCCTGCCGTTCAAACAATACTGGATTCCACATACGAAACGAGATCGATTGAGATTCTCAATCCCAAACCGGAGAGAAACTGGAACACGATTGATTCGTACTTGGCAGGCCACCACGAAGAACTTATGGAAAGCTTGCGGTTCTGGCGAACAAGATACGTGCTCATCCCTCTGGGCATGAGATATTCTGCTTCAACGAAGAACCATCTTGAAGACAACCCCGAGGAGGTCCGTATCGAGGGCATTCAGAGACTAGCTCAGCTGTGGAAGAAGCATCGGTACGTCTCGGCATCAGAACGAAGATTTCAGGGCCCGGCTCGAAGCCGTATTCTGGACCGCAGCCCCTTGAATATCATTTATAAAACCGACGACCCTTCACTAGTCGTTGCAGTGGAGCTTGGCAACCTTCCAACACTTGAGAACGCCGAATACTCTTCGAGCAAGGGAAATCTGATTGTTCGAAAAGATTTATTTAGACGAGCAAATCTGAACCTGACAGCTTTGGCCGAGGCTCTGCAGCAGCCAATTGAAAACGGCGGTGTTCCTCTACGGAACAGGCGCTGGCATCTCCGAACACATTACAATTCGTTCATTGGGTCAGACATGACAACGTGGCTCTTGAAGAATTTCGAGGATCTTGAGAACCGCGAAGAGGCGGAAGACCTGGGCAACGCGCTCATGGTTACAACTTCAAAGGACAAGGACAAGGAGCAGAGCAAGGACGAAGACGGTGAAAAGGGCGGTGATGCAAAGAACGAAAAGCCTCGCGGCCTCTTTATGCACGTCGAAAAGAGACACCAATTCCGTGATGGAAACTATTACTACCAGATTGTTCCAGAGTTTGCCAAGCCCCAACCAGGCTGGTTCGGTAGTAGGAAGAAAGACGCTCTATCATCCCCAGCTGATAACAGCCGTGACTCGCCGCGGCCTTTTGTTCCTCGTTCTGCTGCCACCACCGAGGAGCCCTCCCACGGAGCACCTTCTCCAAGCGGCATCCATTTTCCTGGCGCCAACAAAGCCCCAAACTCCAACCTACCGGTTATACAGCTCAGTAAGGTCTTGAAGTACGACGTGGATCATCGGAAAAGATCATATCGGCCTGAACGCATTGATCTGCATTATGATCGCTTGCACAATCCCGACAATTGCTTCCATATTCGCATCGACTGGATGAATACGACGGCAAAACTCGTCTCGGACTGTGTAGAGGGATGGGAGCGGGAGGCGAGCCAGTACGGTCTGCGTCTTGTGGAACTGCCCATCAAGGAAGCGTGTCGCATCACGGAAGCTAATCCCTTTCGTAAACCACACGAAATCAAGCTCGTCGTCGCACCGCCACAACAGATGCCAGAGACGTACCTCGACCCGAACTCGCTCGGTCCGGTAAGGGTGCATAGTAGACACTTTTACCAGACTGCGATCCTCAAGCACTTTGACTTTGTTTTGGACATGGAGGCGGCGTCGAGCTTCCCGAGCAACGTCGACATTCGCTACTCGTGGGGCAAGCCGGACTTTAAGTACACGCAGTACATTCATCGGACCGGCTTGTTGCTCGCTCAAATCACAGACGAGGGCCAGTTCCTGGTGCTTGCCAATAGACTCTACAGCAAACGAGTATCCTTGGCCAGAGAAAAGGAGCTGCGGGTGCAGTCCAATGTGGAAGTCGCCCCCCTGTCCACCGCAGAAAGGAGCGCACGTCTCTTGTCGCTGGGTGGCTTCGCGTCGTCAATGGCCATGGCAGTGGCCGACCCGACGCCCGTCTCGTCGCCGATTGCGCGTCCGACGTTTGGCCAGCTGTCCCCGGCCATGGGGCCCAGCGACGGCCAATCCCCGGGCCCGTCGCAGCCGAAGCCGGCCCATGCGCGCCGCGACAGCAGCAGTCAGCCTCAGCGGCCGCTTCACCACTACCAGCGCTACCTCCATCCTCTGCAGCAGCTCATGGAGCCCGAGGCCATCAAGGACATGCTCGAGGCGTTCTGCAAGGACCCGGAGGCGCTCGAGTCGTTTTACCGCGATATTCTGGAGCGAGGCGAGCGCGTCCCCGGGACACCCATGACGGCGTCCACGGTGCTGTCGGCGCCGACGCTGGATCAAGTGCCCGAGTCGAGCATTCCTTCGCTGGGCTTGCCGCCGGGCGTGCTGGCTGCGCATCAGGAGCTCTTGCACGGCGGGGATGGCAACGGGACGGCGGGCGGTGGTCTGCCGGCTAGCATTCGCGGGACTGTTGGCAGCCCAATGTCCATCTTGCGCCGAGGCAGTGTTCAGTATGATGGGCAGGGGCTTGGCTCAAGAAGCAATAATTGATTGGGTTCTCAATGGAAAAGGTGATGTGGAAAAAGGCCCAGGGTACATGTAGGATAATTGGATGAACGATACCTGTTAATATAGTATTCATTTAAATACACTGGTCAATACCGTTGAGTAGTGCCTCTCCGCCTCCGACCTTGATTGCGGGAAGTGAGGAAACAGGATTGGGGATCACTGCCTTGCAGACACCGCGTATTGTGTTTGCAGGAGCTTTTGATAGCTAGCTGTCGTTGAATTTTTTTTGGCAAGCCAAGCTAGATGGCGCTCTAGCAGAAAAGGCTCCTGTATTCGAGACGTTCCAAAGTAAACTTGTTGCTTGTAGGTCAAAAGAGCTCTTGCTGTTTCAACGCGTTACGGAATTACAGGGGCGAATTTGGTAGCTTGTTGGTCAATGATGTCGCTCGGCATTCTGCAACAACTCCCCATTACCTCGATTGGCGCACTTTCCTCTTCTCCGAAGAGCTGTCAACATTGGCAAAAGAATAGTGAAAAGGCTAGGAGGGGAAAATATGTAGCGTTTGCGAGTAAAGAAATTATCCGAGTACTGGTGATGACTGACAACAGAGTTCAATGCCGTGCCTACATGAGCTCAATGCGTTTTCTTACGACTCGTCAATGGGAAATGCCTCGTTTCAAGAGGATTGTACCGGTTTATTAGTTAGACGACACCAGTGCGACCATGGTAAGAGTAGCTACAGTCGGTTGCTGCTCTCTCTACTAGCAGCACAGCCAGAGTCGCGTGCGGGCCTGTGGCGCTTCCGTCTCCAACATTCAGAATGCCGCGGCGTCCCCGCAGCCTTGGAAGAAATTTGTTCCAAATGACCCCGCGCAGGGTGTACAGGTCGGCAACACGCAGTATTCTGAAAATGAGCATCGACTTCACGGGGCTTGCCTCGGGCGACGGGAAGGGACAGACAGTACAAATATCTACTAATACACTCTCGCTGAGGATATCACCGGGTCACCACTGCGCCTGTTCACGAGTTAGGCCGCCAAGAACCCGTTTCCTCGCAAGTTCTTTGGCATTTGGAGGGAAAATAAAAAGCCGCAGGTTCAGCTTGACTCACCGCACTGATCGCCTCTGTTCTCATCGCGGTTTGATATGCGTAGAAATGGCAAGACTAAGCTTCTTGAATGGCCCACCGAGCTTGCCATGTTCTAGAGCATGCTCTTCCCTGAAGCAGGAGTAACGAAGAGACGGCGTATACACCATACCCCTTTTGGCAGTTGGACGGAGAAAATGGACGGAGAAAATAGTTAGTTGCCAAGCCTCGGCTTCCACGCACCAACAACTTTATCTCCACACATCTATGGAGAACGATCTCTGGTTGACAATGGACAAGCTTTTTGGACTAGTGATTCCTTCTCGCCCCTATGCCTATTTCTGGCTTAAGAAGGGGCGGGTGTAGAAGCTGTAATAGAGGAGAATGCGCAGACCAGCATTATATAAAGACGACGCTGTGATTCTCGTCTCCAACCAGTTCAGCATTTCAGCCATCAATCATATTTCATATCGTCACCATGCCCAAAGTCTCATGCTGCGCGGACCATCAAGCTGGCAAGCCCTTCCCCACAGAGGCTGGCAAGGAGCTCACCGCAGTCTACGCAAGCGATCCTACCACTACCCCAGAATCTCTAGAAGCCATTCTGGAGAGAGATGGAGCCGTCATTGTAAAGAACCTTGTGTCCAAGGAGTTGTGCCAGCAGATTCGCAAAGACTTGAAGTCGTCTTTTGACACCGATCGCGTGGACCCATCTGGCTTCTTTCCCACGACAACGAAGCGCGCATATAGCATCTTGGCCAAATCTGACGCTTGCGCTGAGCTTGCTGTCAATCCCGTCTTTCTCGGTGTGGCAAACCAGATGCTCACGAGCCACTACACGTACTGGGAGGGCCAAAAGCAGCTCCACGTGAGCGGCAAGCCGCAAATTACCACCATGGTCGGGTTCCGCGTCGAGCCTGGTGGCTCGCAGCAATCGATGCATAGGGATGACGCTGACTATCATACCCGCAACTGCGACATGCCAGTCATGATGGGCTGTGTCACGGTGAATACCCGCAGTTCCAAGCCACAATGACTTTTTCTGACAAGTGGTGTTAGGCATTGACAAAGACGACAAGAGAAAATGGCGCCACAATCATCATCCCCAAGAGTCACCTCTGGGGCCCGGACCGCTGCCCTCTGGACGAAGAGGCCATTCCAGCTGAGTTGGAAATTGGCGATGCCGCCATCTTCCTAGGCAATGTCTACCATGCGGGCGGCGCAAACGTCACCACTGACGATGCCCGCGAGACAATCGGTCTGTTCATGTGCAAGGGTACACTTCGTCAGGAGGAGAACCAGTACTTGGAGCTACCTCCCGAGGTGGCAAAGGAGCGTAAATTTTCGCCGCAGTTGCTGAGACTTCTTGGATATGGAATCCTTCCACCAGCATTGGGCCTGTACAAGTATCAGGACCCAATGAAAGTAATTTTCGGTGTCAATGACGCCGAGACAGTGAATAAATAGAGCACTTTCCAATGAATCGGTAGGCAGCTAGCTTTCGAATGATTGTTCATCAAACCACCAAGATTCGAAATCCTTTCAGTTGCAGTTCCTGGGCTAGTGGTCTCCAGTCTGGCTGGTCGCCTGACCAAAACGTGTTCAAAAAGCTCAGGACTCCCTCATAATGGCGGAAGCTGGTGGCTGAAAGGATTTTCCCCAGAAGGTCTCGAACGATTTGTTGCCGCTGTGTATCGGCCCAACACTCTGTTCCCGCAATGAAAACAGGCCAGGGCAGATTTTGTATGCAAATGCCAGGATACCGAAAGCAAAGAAGTTGTTCGAATAGCTTGGTCACTGTGGGCTGCCAATCAGCGTTATCGGTTGTAGCATAACCCATGCAGCGGTAGGAATACAAGACAGCAGTGTAATGGTAGACATCCACCAAGCGAATAAAATCTTGACGCACTGCTAACTGCTCGATTCCTATTCGTCCGGCTGCAATCAAAGTGGCGCCTCTGGCCTGCGCGAATTTTAAACGGATCAAATCAGGTGAGAGGCTGACACCAGTGAGCAGTGCATCTATATCTTCTGGTATTGGTGGCGGATACCTCGAGGCAAGAGTTACTTGGTGTAGATTCGTGAGATAGTCGGCGAATAAAACGTTCTCGGAGCCCGGCGTTGGCATGATGGTGTTTCGTATGTCCTCGAGATCAAAAGAGGTTGTCGATACCAGGACATCGTAAATGGAAAGTTGATTTCGGAGGAAGGCAAAGAGCCCGTCATTGTAGCCCTTTTTGCCGGCAAACACGTTGACTAGGGTTCTAGCAGCTAGTCTGTGTCCTTCGGCTGCCGACGATTGAGAGTTGGACATTTCATAGCAGGCTATCATCAAAATACATGCCAGCATCCATTCAGCGTCTGCAATGTCTCTTTGCTTGTCAAGCTCGGCTCCATTGGTCAGCCTGCTCGTCATGTCCTGCACGCGAGTATGGATCATCCCCAGGCAGGCATCGCGAGCGGCCGCGGGAAACAACTCCATGGCATGTTGGAAGTGAGAAGATCCGTGGTGCGAGGCGAACGCTGCCACGGCAAACCTGAGGCCAGGGGTGTTTTTCGCCCTCGGCAGCACGATTCGCCTGTAGTCGTTTTCTGCAGAGTCGACCCAAACCATCAGGCCAGCCAAGTGTTTATCATAGTATTCCATCAGCTGGGGCATCGAATTGCTGAGAGTCGTCTGAAACACGTCAGGTGGCGGAAGCTGTAGCAATTGCATTCGCTGCGGCGCCATAGAAGTCGGGCTGGCTCGCGCCTGTTTCGCCGTTTGTTCAGCCAGTGGTACCCTGCGGCCCTTGAGCTTTCCTCGAATTGCCACGCCATCTGCCCATCGCAGTCGAGGACCATAGCCTGGACAAACGAGGCCCTTCTTCTCGCACTTTACGCAGATTGGGCGGCTGCCATCACACCTGATGCGCCGCTTGGTGCAAGTGCTGCAACCTGGAGCAAACCATAGTTAGCGGGGCCGTACAGAGAGTGTGAGATGAGGGCATCGTACCCTTGGCCGACGGCGAGGCCGCTTTCTTGTCCATGCTTCATAGGCAACGGAGAAAGAGGCTGAGTTCGAGTATGGAAGGTTATGAAACTTGGCAAACGGCGCCAAGGTCGGCGAGACAGACTGGATGGGTCCCTTATTAGGGCCAACACCGACTCCCTGGTACACTCCACTATAGCTAGCTAGCTACAACAAGTTAGAACTTAGCAGCCAACTACGGAGCCGTAGTATATATTTATACATGTGCCACGCCCCCACACCCTGTGATGCGCCGCACACTAAGAAATACTAGTAAAAAAAGAAAATTTATATTAACTATAACTCTTTAATTATAAGTAAATAAAATATAAGAAAAATCTTATTAATTTTTTTATAAATTTAAATATTTTATTATAAATTTTCTTTAAATATTATTAAGTAATAAAAAAAAGGATTTTTTAAAAGAATTAATTTTAATTATTTTAATTATTAAATTTAATTATTAATTATATAAAATATATATTTAAATTCTATAAAATAAAAAAGTTATATTAAAAGATAAAGTTTAATATAAAGTTTATTATATAATTTTAAACTTAATATTTATATATTTATTTTAATAAATCCTCTTTTTTAATATTATTTTATATTAATTTTAAATAAAATATATTAAATTTTAATTTTAGTTATTTAATATATATATATATAATAAGTTTAAATATAATTATTCTATAATTTTATATCTATTAACTCCTAAGTTATCTTAATAAGTAATAGTATGCGGCGGGGTATCGCGTGCAGCGTGGTGTCGAGCACCCATCACAGGGTGTGGGGGCGTGGCATATATACTCTATATTTATCCCTTTGACTGTGGAGGAGGAGTAAGCAGGTAACTTGTAGGGATTCCGTCTAACCAGGTACCTTAAAAAATGCGATACTTTTAGCAGCATAGAAAATACCCTGTATCAGAGGTACTGTGGCGCAGGCGAGTACTAAACTTGACTCCCTTCGCAGGCAAATTAAGATGTGCTGTCTGGTAACTTCCTAGTCTCTCTTCCCTATGGAGCTCGTGACCAGCTTGCTCCTCCTCCACAGTCAAAGGGATACACAGCCTCGCTGATAAAGTAGAAATAGTAACTGCAAGTAAACAGGTGCTTGGCTTCGGTAGGCAAATGTGCAAGTACTAGCGCAGGTGCCGTGGGTTACATGTACACCTGTGATAAGGCTTATCGAGTAAAATTAGTCCTCAGCCAAAGAGATTTAACATCTTTTCCCCGCGTTGGCCACGCGGGTTCTAGCTGTTATTGATGGTTAGCACTGTCGGCCATTTTAGAGCCGAGACAATCCCGACTAATATATTGACTAGCATTGTACTCATTCCTGCGAACTGTGTCGCGTGTCCTCCTTGCCCCATCCTTCTGTGCATGTATGATGCTGGCCCACTAGCTGAGCTCTGACTGGAGCCCTGTTTCGAGTCAGTCAATAAATAATCCGTCATTATTATCCCGCCGGTATATTTTTAGGCCTGTCAACTGTTCCTTTATATCCCTTTAACTGTGGAGGAGGAGCAAGCAGGTAACTTACAGGGATTCCGTCTAACCAGGTACCTTAAAAAACGCGATACTTTCTGCGGCATAGAGATTAGCCTAAATTAGAGGTACTGTGGCGCAGGCGAATACCAGGCTTAACTTCCTTCGCAGGCAAATTAATATATGCTGTCTAGTACTTCCTAGTTATTCTTCCCTATAGGTCTCGTGACCTGCTTGCTCCTCCTCCACAGTCAAAGGGATAGTGGGTCGTAACTAATTACACGTCTTGTTGATATCCTTTACGCCACAGGTGCTTAGCCACGGCCGCACCGTCCTGTAGCGGGGTTAAGTAGCTGGCAATTCTGGGTTAAAAGCCTTATAAGTGACTTAAAACTGTCAAAGGGACTGGAAATAAAAGGGCTGATTTCCTATAAGTGATGTAAACTTGGTGAATAAGTAGAATCGAGTCTGTTAGAATATCTGGCTGCAGCCCTCTGATTGGCCCAAATCAATGTTGGACCCACTTTTGTACATAGATGATTTCCTGCGAGTATTGCTATTCGTACGGATTGCTTTTGCTATTTATACGGATACAACGCCACCGCCGCCAACAGGTAAAATAGGCCAGAAAAAGTGGCTGCTGTAAGCCTAGAAAGGTAATAACATAAAAATGCGTTTTTAATCGAATTAGCGAGCGTTAAGAGCCTCTGCGAGGAGGCGGCGGCGGCGGCGGCGGCGGCGAGTGTGT
The DNA here is from genome assembly GCA_038367545.1 of Beauveria asiatica. Lineage (NCBI taxonomy): Eukaryota > Fungi > Ascomycota > Sordariomycetes > Hypocreales > Cordycipitaceae > Beauveria > Beauveria asiatica. The sequence goes on along the minus strand of JAAHCF010000196.1, from coordinate 11,982 downwards.
ATTGTAGTAGATAGGCAGAAAAATAGAGGTACTTAGGTACCTAGGTAGCTTCAGAAATCCACCAGATCATCCGTACAAATAGCAAAATCGTTCCGTACGAATAGCAATACTCTTTACTGCAGGCAAGAGCCTGCAAACAACCACAACAACAAGCAAGAATCAACACTAACCAAATCGACCTGTGATACGTACGTATTATATCCCTGACGGGACCAGCAGAGTCAGTAGCTCAGCATTAGGATTCAACCAGAAGTGTCCCTAAGAATATTAACTGATTATATAGAACAGGGGTATGCGCGTTGAGAATTATGCCCTAGATGAAAGGCAACTAGGTGGTGTCTAAACTTAACAGATGGAATTAACCTTGATAATGCCTCACCTCTATAGACGGTTGACACATATTAATAAAGAAGTAAAAAATTTATCTGATCTTACACTGCTGGGCTTTGAGCATACCGTAGCTCCACCAAGGTTTTATTACGATAAAAGTGTAGGTTTATAGTAAATGTGTCTTAAGTTCTAGCGGATATAATGCCTTTTTTTAGAGGTTAGGATATTACTTTTAGAGGCTAACTTATAAAGCGCTAGCTACTAGACCCCTACACTACTATAACTATTAGGCGCACTTTACTTAGTAGTGTTTATTAATTTTAATAAGAGCTTAGTATATATAAGTTAACTTTAGTACTAGTTTTTATTAGATTATTATTATAGACTTATATTTTTTAAGATTAAAAAATAGTAGTTACTAAAGTACTTAATTATATTTAATACCCTCTAGACTATTATTATTTAAAATACTAATAGCTTACTATAAATAAAGTTATTAAAAAGTAATATACCTTTATAACTAAAGTTAATATATATAATATTAAATTAAAATATATAATATTAAATTAAAATAGATAAAGTAAGAATAAAGTCTTTAAAAGTTAAGTAGTATTTTAAGTTAATAATTTAGATATTATACTTATTTATATATTAAAGCTAAAAATTATTTACTTTAATTTATAAAAGAAAATATTATAACCTTTTTAGAATAAATATTAAATATATAGAAAAGAATATAGAAAAGAAGTATAGTTTATATTTATAAGAGAATACCTTTCTAAGTATATTAGAAATTTACTAGAGTTAATTTTAATAAACTAGTAAATAAAGAGATTAATAATATAAAATTAATAAGACTTTTATTTACTAACTAACTATTAGTATTTTTTAAATAAAGGGCTAATATATTAATAATTATTTAATAATTAAGTATAAACTTAATACCTTAATTAAGAAAAAACTTATAATAAATATTAATAATATATATTTTATCTTATATTATAATTAAGTATATAATATATTAGTATTCCCTAATAAATACTAATATATAAAACTAGCTCTTATAATTCTTATTTAAGTATATATAATAATATATCTTAGGGTTTTTACTTATAAAAAACTTAGTAAAGAAGTTATTTATAATTACTACTTTAGTAATAATAAAAAGAGTTAGCTTAAATATATAGAAGAATAAGACTTAAAAGAGGATAATTTTAAGACTATTTACTATAAAAATATAAAGCTAGTCCTTTTAAAGAATCTTAATAGTAAAAGAGATCTACTAGCTATAAAAATAACCTTAAGGTTTACTAAAGGCTAAGAATAAAGGAAGAACTTATATATATAGCTATACTAGCCTTAAGGCTAATTACTAATTAAGGTATAGAAAAACCTTTATTTTTTATAAGGTAAATACCTTCTTATTTAATATAATTCTTCTATTTCTTTCTTTAGTATTATTAGATAATACTTTTATTATAGAACTTTAAAGTATAGAGGATTTTTATAAGATTAGAGTTTATATAATATAATACTTACTAGAATTTAACTAAGAAGATAGTATTAAAGATACCCTAGTCTTTTAGTAAGTATTAATAACTTATAAAAGAATAATCTAAATATTATCTACTAAAGTAATATACTATTATACTTATTTTTATTATCTTTAAAAACTTAGTTTTATAATAGGATTTATATAAATACTAAATCTATACTATATTTAATATAAATCTAGTAAAACTATTAAAAATAAGTATATCTTTAGTTATAAAATATATAATATACTAATAAGCCTTAGCTATTAGAATATAAGTATAGCTTTAGTAAATTATATAATATATAGATATAGTAATATACTAGGCTTATATTAACTAATATATATAGTATAATATAGTAATAGTATTCCTTAGTTAACCCTCTAATAAGGCTTTACTAAAAATAGTAAGCTATATAAGCTATTCTATTAATCTTTAAATACTAATATAGGTAAGTATTATAAAGTTAAATAAAATTAAGATAGATATAATACTAGCTAAGTTAATTAAGCTACGAGATTCTTTAAGCTTAGAGGTACGCTAAGAATCTAGGACTATTAAAGATACTAATAAAACATATATCTACAGGCAACGCCTAACCCATTATGGTCAATACAGTAGCAGTTCCATCATAAGCATTTTTTCAACCCCCCTACTTTCTATACAACGGGCCAACAAAGCCACAAGCTTCCAAAATGAAAGTCTCAACCATGCTAGCTCTCTCTTTCGTCAATCTCTGTGCCGCAGCAGGGGTGACCAGTACACCTATCGGACAGACTCTACAGGAACTTGAGCGAGGCGCAAAATGGGATATTCTTGCATAAGCCGGAATTCCTGCTACGGATATTGCAAACGATGCAAAGTCTGTGGTCAGTCACGCCATCCAGAAAGTTCGGGAAGCAGTAAAAGAATCCGCAGAAGTTGTGAACAACGCGAATGTCTTTTTAAAGATGGATGAAGAATCCCTCAAACTCGCAAAGATTAATCTCGACTGGGCCTCAGAGGTAAATTATTTGTTTACAGTTAACAGCGGCTTTTTACTAATGCGGGTGACTATAGATCCTTAATACGTCTGAAAAACGCTAGTGGTAACTTTCGTCGGGTAATCAACGGTGTCGCATATTATACCTCACGAAGAATTGGGACATTATTTTAGCTTCCTGACAGGCAGCTGCAATAACCTAATTTATCAAAGGTTCCTTTAGTGTATGAAGAGCTGCACGGTTCCCGTGTAGATATTAACAGAGTTTCTGCTCCTTGATAATTCATTCAATACATCTGGCGCTATATACTCGGTTTTTGTGACCCCTATATGTCTGACATTTATGAGCCCGTTAGCACTTCTGAGCCTATCGACTGCAGTTTGGACTATCAGTCCAAACGGATGTAATAGTCGAATCAAATTGAATCAAAGCGCCGGAGCTTGTATTTAGCTGAACCCATGTGAGATCCCGATTGTAGCTCTGTGAGCTATGCCTTGTACATAGAGCCTGCCCCATCTGAGAGTGCCTGTCCGTAGCAATAGACCTGATTCAATCGGCCTGTCAGACGTCTCAGTAATAGACGAATATATAATTTGGACATAGTCTTACGGATTCATTACCACGCCTTTATATTCATATATATTGTTATACTTAGGGAATTATATAAATATAGTACGAAAGAGTCTTCACCTAACGGTATAATAAGGCGGAGCTTACTTAGTACCTTGATTAGTAGTAGGTAGACTTATAAATAAATAAATTATTTTTAAATATATCTAAATTAAATTAGGATTATCGTAAATTAAATTAACTTAAATATATAAAATTTTTACTTAAATTAAATTAAATTAAATAGCTTAATTTATTTAGATATTTATAAATTTAGATAAAAAGTATAAGGTAGCTAGTATAGCTATATAGGTAGACCTTACTTAATAGTTATACTAATTATATTACTTTTTCTAGTATATTCCTAATATAATATATTCTTATATATAAATATACTATAAAATATATACTATTATAAACCTATCTTATATTTTCTCTTATATACTTTAATAGTAAATAGTTTATATTTACTTTTTAAGCTTATTACTATATCTCTAAAAGTAAATACTAATCTAAAAATATAATACTACTTATACTATATTATATTAAGTACTATTTTAAATATTTTAAGTAGCTCTTTTAAAATTAATTTATTAGAGTATAAGGGGGATATATCTAATAATATATTACTTATAATTAACTATATTAGATATAAAGATATTAACTAAAATTATATCCTAGCCTACTTTATAAGTAAGTATTATAAATAGCTATATATAGGCTAGGTTTAGGAGTATAAATTGAATATTAAGAAAGATAAAACTAGTTACTAGTTTTAGTTATATAAAGTATATTACTAAAAGAAGATAGCTACTATATATATATATAATACTATATTAATAAGCTAAGTAAATAGTTATATAGAATATACTTATTATAGTAATAAAGATAGGCTAATAATATTATAAAAAAAGAGATAATATATTCTAATTAATATAGTTAGCCTAGATTACTAATAGCTAAAGGACTAAGTATTAATAAATATATTTATAGTATTATTTAAACCTACTTAATTTTAATAGCTACTAGTTTATTAGGTAGTATATAATAATATTCTATTCTATAAGATTAAAAGTATATACTTCTATAACCTTATAGTATATATAAATAGTATTATTACTAACTCTAGGAGCCTCCTTACCTATAGTATAGTATATAAGTAGATTATATAATTATTTAATTACTATAAGGGTATTATAATAGAATTACTTAGTTATTTACTTAGTTATATTAATATTTCCTTTAATATATAGTTCTCTTATAAGTTTATATCCCTTCTTAGCCTTATTATTTACTTTCTTAATAATAAAGGGAAATTCTATATATTTCTCCTAGGCCTACTATATATTAAAGGCTAATATAGTAGTAAAAACTTAACTAACTAAGTAAGTAAGATAATTTATAAATATAATATTAATAGCTATATTAAGTATTTTATTATAAATAATATAAAAAGTAATAATATATACCTTAACTATTTAGCTATTAAATTAGGCTTTACTAAGTAGTAATAGTATTTATAGTATAATAACTATATTATTAATCTTATTATTTAATCTATTCTATTTAGAATAAATACTAATATATTTAAAGAAGACTACTAAGCTAAAAAGGAAATTTAAAATAATATTAGGCTCTAAAGAGTAAAAGGCCTAATAAGTAAACTTTATAATATTATTTACTAGGTATAATAGTCTAGCTAGTATATTAAGAAGTTCTATAAGCTATAGTATATCGGTCAGATTCGACTACCTCTAGGGTTTGCCTACGAGGAATAGTATAAAAGGATAACGTCCTTCTATAGTTTTTAAAATAACTTTTTCGCCTTTTTTATATCTAATTTCTATTATTTACCTTATAATCTAGAGCCCTATAAGGTTTTCTATAGTCTCTAATAATATTATTACCTAATATAAAGCCTTTAATAATTTAATAAGTAATAACACTACTAATTATTTAAGCCCTTATTTAATATTATATATTTTCTATAATATTAACCTCCTAATTAGGAGTTAATAAATACTTTATATATATATAAAACCCTTAGAGGGACTATATTTCTATTAGTATTATAAACTAGTCTAATAGCCTTATAGGTAGTAGTAGATACTTTATGTGTTTTAGCTATTTTCTCCCTTAGTAATAATTATAATAGAGGTTATAGTAAGGAGAAACCTTAGTTAATAGTTAGGATACCCCTAATTATTAGTTAAAAGTACTAAAAAGCTACTATAATAAGTACCTAAAAGAAAAGCTATTAAGGGAGCTAATAAGCTTAATAATATATAAGGATTTAAGGATAGTTTATCTTAAGTTATAATAGCTACTAGGCTCTATAATTATAAGAAGGTTTTATTACTAAACTAGGATATAGATAAAGAAATAGTAGGTAAATAACTTATAATAATATCTAAGATTAGGAGAAGAACTATAAATAGAATATTATATAGATAAATAAGGATTAAAGTGGTCTCCTACTAAGAAAATACTAAGACTAGTAATTATAAGATTAGTACCTATAAAAGGGAGTTTAGCTTATTATAAAGGAAAGTAAATAATTATATAACTATAATATTAACTATAAAGGACTTACTCTTAATCTAATTAAGTAAGACACTATTAATATAGTTAAAGTACTATAATTAAGAATATAGTTAAATTATCTTATAGTATAAGAGTATTAGGCAGATAGCCTATAGATAGGGTCCCTACTTAGGGAAATAAAGTATAGGTTAAGTAAGTAAGGAACTAGGATAAGGATTAAAGTGTTCCTAACTAAAGAAGGATAAGAAAGCTAAGGAATATAAGATTAGTAGGCTAAAAAGGGTTTAGACTTTAAAAGCTAAATATAAAGTATCCTAGGTTATTATACTATCTAGGAAATAAACTACTCTTAGCTTAAGCTTTTTAAAAAAACTCCTCTAAGGTATTTAAATACTCCTAATCTAGATAATAACTATATTACCCTATAGTATTAGGACACTAGGTAGATAGCCTATAAAGATACCCTAGTTAGAGAAGAATACTAAGAATAAATAGAAGATAAGGATTAAAGTAAAGCTTAATAAAAATAATTAAAAATAAAAGGATTATAGACCTAGTAACTAATATAAAGGAAAAGGAGATATTATAATATTTATAATAAATAAAACCCCTCCCTTCTCTAATAAATAGTAAGCTAATTAAAAGCTATTTAATCTTTTAAAGAGATATTACCCTTACTTTATATTATTTTAACTATTCTATACCTTAAAACTCCTAATTATAGTATTATTTATACTATCTAGTAATATTAGAGTATTAAAAAGTTATAAAGGGGAGTCTTTTACTATAATAAGAGACCTAACTACTCTTAATAATAATTTAACTAATATAACTAAAGACTAAGGTTTTAAGAATATAGGGATTAATAGTTAGGAGAAAGGAGGGAAGAGGAGGACCTTAGTAAAAGGAAAGAAGGTAAAAGAGTATATTATAGGAGGAGGAGTAATAAGAAGGGTTATAAATAAGGACTTTACTAATCTTAACTTAGACTTCCTTAACTTAGTAAATAATAAAAATCTTTTAGCTACCCTAATCTATACCTAAATTTAGCTAAAGACTATTTTTAAAAATAAGTTTACTAGAGATAATACTATAGAGTTCTTAAAGAAGTTTAATAGATAAATAGATATAAGGGGAATCTTAAATATATACTAGTTTAATAAGCTAATAAATATAACTTAGCCTTACTTAATAGAAGAGGTTAAGTTAATTATATTCTAATATAATTAAAAAGAGGCTAAAAAGTATCTAACTAAGTATTACTTTAAGTATAATACTAAGGAGTAGTATAGTCCCTAGATTAGGTTATCTAAATATAATAGATATTTACTTACTAATAATTATTATATTATTAGTAAATAGCTTATTAAGTATAAGTATCTTTATAGACTATTAGATAAGAGGCTTCTTATATCTAGTAAGTAGTTAGGATACTTATAGTTAGTAATACTATTAAGAGTCTATTATAGTATAATAGAATAATATAATATTAATACTACCTATTTTAGTAAACTAATATATAAGGATATATACTAGTAAATTTTTTACTTTATTAAGGACTAAATTTAATTTATATAGGATAAAAAGTATAAGAAAGCTACTAATTAAAAGGTTCTAGTAAAGGTAAAAGGAGAACCTCTAAAGAAAGTTAAAGATATAAGACTTATCTCTAGGTAGGATATTAAACCCGCTATTAACCTAATTAATTAGTATAATATTCTAAAGAAGATAGAGGGCTTAGTAATCTATATCTCTAAGAAATAAGATAATAACTAGTAAGCTCTTATTTAGTAAAATAATAAGATACTTAGGGAAAAGGATAAGGCTCTAGTAATAATTAATAATATAAAGATAAAAGAGGATTAAGGCACTAAAGAATAAGAGGTCTATATTAATATAATAAGGACTAATAAAGAGTAAGTCTACTAGTATTACTTTAGGTAAGGACACTTTCCTAATATCTATAACCTTATAAATATAGACGCCTTAGTATACTTTTATATATATAACTTAACTATATATATACTTTTACTTAGATTAAAGAATAAGTACCCTATTTTACCTTAGTTATTATATTAGTTCTAAGGTAAATAGCCTATTTAGAAGCTTATTATCTTATAGGCCTTAAAGGTACTAGGCTCTAAGTTTATAAAATAAGTATTAACCTTATAAGGAGGGTCTAAGCTAGAACTAGTCCTAAGACCTTAGGAATAAGAGGAAGTAGACTTTACCTAATAACGCCTACTAGAGAATTAGTAAAAACTAATACTTAAGGCTAAGTCTAGTAGTCCTAGAGCTAATATTATCTATCTTAATAATAATAACTAGCTAGAACCCTTAATTACTAATATAGTAAATATTAAGCTATATTCTAAGAAGTAATCTAGGATAGCTAATAATCTACTAGAAAAAGATAACCTACTTACTAAGCCCTAGAGCCTTAGATCTATAGCTATATAAGAGGTAAGCTCTTCTCCTAGTAAGGAAGAGAGCCTAAGGAATAAGATTAAATTTAATACTAGTAATCTATAATAATAAGTTATAAATAATATTATATTAAAAAAGATAAGTATAATAATAAAGGAAGTTATATAATATAACCTAGAAATTAGATACTTACTTACTTAAAGGGTTTTAAATATAATAAAAAGGATCTAGAAAATAAAAGTAATCCTAGTAATTCCCTTAAGCTCTAAAACTAAAAAGGGACTAGCTACTATTACCTTATATATTAAAGAGTAAGTAGCTACTAAAAGTACCTTCTATAATACTATATTAATAATAAATATTAGTATAGTCTTAATTAGAGAGTATACTACTTAAGAATAAGAGTATAAATAGTTAGCCCTAGTAAAAAGGGGAGAGTATCTAGTAATTACTAATAAAATAAAAAGACTAATAAGTATAAAAATCATTTTTATAGGTATAAGACCTCTAATTACTAGCTTAGGTGATAAAGGGATTACTAATTAAGAGGTTAAGTAAGAATATATATATATATACTATATCTTTAATACTAAATATATTATAATTACTTAATAGTCCTTACCCTTTATCTATATTAAAGTAGATACCCCTAAATACCTACTAATAAAGGTACTAGTAGATTCTAGTATAGAAGGAAATATTATAAGCTAAGAACTAGCTACTAAGTATAAGGTTACTATAAAACCCTAATAAGTTATATCTACATCCTACTTTAATAAGTAAGTAATTATAACTAGATCTATACTATTATAATTATACCTTAAGAATACCTTTATTTAGTAAAAAATCTATATAACTAATAGACTAGTATTTATAGACTTTATCCTAAGAATACCTTTTATCTAATTTACTTAAGTTATATTTAAGTATTTAGAGGATTAAGAGGGTATAGAGTTATAGGCGTAGTTTAGTAATACTAGAGTAATAACCCCTATAATAGGACTAATAGCCTAGGAAGCTACTAGTAAGTTACTTAAGTCTAAATAATAGTTACTATAAATATAGACTATAGTAATTAATTAGGAGCTTATATAAAAAGAGAATATATTAAAGAGAGAATTTAATAAAGGAGATATAATTTTTAGATTAAGAGAGGATAATAGGGTAGAAGTTAAGAAGACCCTATATTAGATTACTATAAGAGAAGAAGTTATAATAGAAAAAGAAAATATAACTATAAATCTATAAGAGTAACTAGAAGATAAGATTAAAGTCTTTACTTTTTATAAGAAGAAAGGGGTAAAGGTAGAACTACTAGATATATTTAATAGCTTTATACTAGAAGGTAATCTAAAGTAGAGGGAGAAGAAGTAAAAAGAAGTAAAAAAGGAAGTAAAAGCTATTTATAAATATATTAACTTTTTAATAAGTAAATTCTTAAAGATTAAGAAAGGCTTTTAGATATATAGGGAAAGGCTATAGAGTATTAAGGAATAGATTAGTAATTTAATAGAAAATAAATAAGAGATATTCCTTATAATACTCTATAATAGAGAAGCTATATTAGCCTAGACCTTTAAAAAGAGTAAGTAACTTAATCCTAGTATAGTACCTCTATAGGAGCTAAAAGTTATTAATTATAAGCCCTAGTAAGTAAAATTAATCCTAATCTTAAAGGGAATTTTACTAAAGTTTATTTAGTTACTTAAGATAAGGCTAAAAGCTAGTATCTTAGAAGAGAGCTATAGCCCCTATAGGAATCTAATATTCTTAGTTATTAAACTAGATAGAGGTTTATAACCAATTAACTTAGTAATATATATTAATATAGTATTAGTTAGAGATATAAATATCCCTCTAATTTATAAAGAGATTACTAAAGACTTTATAATATATAAGATCTTATTATTACTAGACTTCTTTTCTAGCTATAATTAAGTGCCTTTAGCCCTTAGAAGTTAAGATTTAATAACTTTCCTTAGTCCTATTAGCTTATTAAGAATATATATACTTCCCTAGGGAGTTATTAACTCTATTATATAGTTTATATATATAATAATATAAATACTAATAAAACTTATATTAGAGATCTACTATCTTTACCTAAATAATATTATTATATAAGGCTTTAATAATATATATAATAATAAAGAGGTACTCTTAAGAATTAGATATTATATAGTAAAGTATATTTAAAACCTTAATAAGGTCCTAGTAAATATTAAATTAGTAAACTATATAATTTCTAATAAGAAGAGCTATTAATACTAGAAGAGGGTAATAATTATAGGGTTCCTTTATAGTATATTTAGCTATAGCCCTATAGAGTATAAGGTCTTAAAGATTTAAGAGTAGAAGAAGTACTATAATATTAAAGAAGTATATAGCTTTTTAGGTATAATAGCTAGTTATAAACCTATAATTAAGGGCTATTTAGGTATTACTAAACCCTTAATATAGCTCCTAAGGAAAGATATAGGTTTTAAGTAAGGAGGATTATAAGTAGAGGTAATAGAAGAGTTAAAGAGGAGGCTTACTATAGCCCTAATCCTAATTACCTTAAGCTATAAATAAGGTATAAGAGTAATTATCCTCTAAGTAGACACTTTATTATCTAAATAAGGGATAGTATTAATATAAATAATTAAGGGGAAGAGAATACCTATATAGTTTAAGAGTAGTATTTAGACTACTATAAAGGTAAGATATAATTAAATAAAGTATAAAGCTAGAAGATTATTATATATATTCTAATAGCTATATAATTATATTTATAATATTAGTTTTATCTTAAAAATAAATATATTAGTCTTAAAATAATAAATTAATAGTAAAGTAAATAATATTATAGGAGTATTAATTATAAGATAGTTAAGCTATATCTAATTATTTAATTTTATAATTTTATATATATCTAGTAAAAAGAATTTAATAGTAAATGCATTATCTTAAAAACTAGTAAGACTATCTAACCTTCTAGAAATAGAGTATAAAGGGGATCTAGAGGAGTTTATTAACCTAATACTAAATTCTATATATAATAATACCTTACTCCTTAGATTAGGATATAATAATAAAAGTTAATTAATAATAATATTTTTAATAATAACTTAATATTTAGAAGGTATACCTCCTAATTAAAGGTAAAAGTTTAAGAATAATATAAATTAGTATCTTCTCTATAAAAGAAGCCTATATTAAAAAGTTCTAAGGAGGCCTAAACTACTCTTACTAGTTAATAACTTAAATACTAGAAAGATAATAATTAGAGAGGCCTATAGTTCTTTTAAATATAAAGGATCCTAGATTATAAGTAAATAGATTAAAGCCTAATACTTTTAGCTAAAAATAAATAAGGATATATAAGCTATTATTTAGGTATATAAGTCTTATTAGAAGTAGGCTACTATATATAAGAAGGAGACTATATAATATATAAAGCCTATAAGACCTATAAAGAAAATATACTTTAATTTATAATATATACCTAATAATTAGGGATATAAGTTTCTTATAGAGGCTAGGTATAATCTTACTAGCTAGGTAGAAGTAAT
>JAAHCF010000195.1:0-54290 GCA_038367545.1 Beauveria asiatica | reverse complement strand
TTTTTCGGTTATTTTTCGGTGTAAAAAATAAGGGGGGGTGGGGGGGGTCCCCCCCCCCCCCCCCCCCAGGGGCCGCCGTTGCACTACCGAGTATTTACTCCGTATACTACAGATTAACTACCGCACAACTGCATGCTTGGCCAAAAGCCTAGCTTGTGCAACGAGTTCGGCATGGGAGCCAGGGGGACCGAAACCGACGCAGCAGCTGTTTGTCTGCGCTGTCTGCTGTTGTGTTCAGCTCTGCGAACCCATCGTGACGTGGCGGCCGACGCCAACAAGTACAAAATTGCCTTTCCCTCCGGCTGGCCGGCCACAAGCTGGTGATGAGGCTCTGTGGCTCTCAACCCATGACCTCGTCGTCTGGCATCCACTGCAGTCTGCATCCGTGTCTCCCGGGGCAGGAAGCTAGGGTCAGTCATGTAAACACCAACTTGTTTCCTTACAGCATACTCATAAACTATCAGATGGATTTTCGAAAGACTTATTTGCAAGTTTGGGGCATATGGCGGGGGGAACTCAATTCCATTCCCCGGACTGTACCATAATAATTAAGGTGTGCCGGCGGCGGCGCCGTTGCAAGAGTACGTAATTGACTTGTTTCGTGACGGGGGAAGCGATCAAGGGTCCTCGAGAGAGGGAGAGACCGTGCTGGAAAGCGCCGCGTCGCCCAGCAAAAGTTTAAAACGAAGAATGCGATGCGTGGGTGTGGCATGATCGAACTCCATCTAGACAGCTCACCGTCCACCCGCCTTGTCCGTCGCTCTGCGGGGGTTGCCATGTCTCGCCAGTTGTCCGAAGAGCGTCCCGCCGCGCCGGAGGTTTGATAGAGACCGACCGCGCCGGGGGAGAATTCGGGCTGGACGAGTTGCTGAGGTTATTAGAAGCCTTTGGAGGAGCGTGGGCTATGACTGGTTGGCATGGTTTTTCAAGGCTGAAAATAGGTGGGGGAAAAAGTTTCTGTAGTCGAGGTACCTAGGCCCACAGGCGAATGTATCTTTTCTGACCCGCTGCTTCCGGTGTCACCAAATCCTAGTCAGTAATCCGTACCTACTGGAAAAATAATGCAGTTTTTGTGTAGCAAAAGTGGCACAAGTCGTCGTGCCTTTAGCACCTTCAGCGGATCCCTCTAGTGAGACCAGACCCCCGGAGACTGCGGAACAGCGCAATCCTCACCTGCAAATCAGAGCAATTGCGCCAAGAAGCCTCCTTTACCGACCTCCCACCCAGTAGGTAGGTAGGTACTAACCTTAGTACCTACAGCGCTACAGTGCTACATGCCTAGGTAGGTATCTTTGCTCTTTCCCAGCAAATCCGTCATCATTGAATTTGCCTTGCGCCGCCTGGGCTCCCTGGCCTGCCTGCCTGCCTGCGCAGTAAATTTACCTTCTTGCCCCCAACGCCCCCAAATTTCCTCGTCCTCCCACACCTCATTCCTCTGCCACACACACACACACACCCTTCCTCTTCTCTTCCTTCTTGCATCCCGCATCTCTTCCCACAACTCTCGTCGAGGCCTCGTTGGCTTCCTCTCCCCACGACTTTTTTCCCCGGCATCTCTTAATTTTGCCTCTTCTTCGTTCATTGTCCAGTCGACCTTGACCTGTTGCCTAACTTGATCTGCATTGGGCACGTGCCAGCCATTGCCAGACTACTGTTTCCACTGAGACTCCAGCGCCGACCCTGCCGACTCGATCCCTCTCCCACGACCGCCAGGCAACAAGAAGAAAAGAAGCCTCAACGCGAAATAGTTTCTTGTTCATTTTTGGATAGCATGCAATAGCCCGGCCTTTTCTCCCGACACTGGTCTTTCTCCCGCATCTCTGCCTGGTTCTCGTCTCAAGACATCCTTCAGCGCGGTGTCAACCTCGGCAGCACGTCACCACCTCACCTTTAGCTGCCTTGCAACGCCAAACACATTGCAACCTCAATACCTGCATTCTTGCGCGAAAACCACCGTGTTTACGACCCTGCTGCTTTGTCCTACTCGAATCCGTCGCCTCCGGCGCACGCGCAATCATGACGGATCGTGCCGGAGCCCTCCCGGCTAAGCCCAAGCTGCCCAATCTCCTAACCGAGAACCTCAACTTGGCCTTCCTGAACCGCCTCCCTCAGCGTTATCACGGTCGTCGTCGCCCCAGAACAAAGTCCAACGCTCGAGATCAGGGCGTCGAGGATATCACCAGTCTCTACACCTCCTTTAGTGTATGGGACGGTTTGCGCGACCTGCAAAAACACGAGTTCAAAAAGACGGACCTTCAATACATCTTCCTCCTCTTTCTCACTCTCTTTTCTCTCTACATTGCGCCCTCGGCCCCGGCGCTCAAGTTCTTCGCCCTTGTCGCCTCCGCTTGGCTGCTTCTCATGCCCGCCACACGCCAAATTCTGCTTCCCTCGTCCATGATCTGGATTTGGCTGCTTTACTTCTTCTGCAGTCGGTGAGTTGTCCCAGAAAACGACGGTCTACTCTGCCTCTTGACCCAGTTCCGCCTTCTGTACATAGGGCTGTCGCTAATTTTTCGTACAGCTTCATCGACTACAAGTATCGTCCGCACATCTGGGTTCGCGTTCTCCCTGCCCTCGAAAACGTCTTGTATGGCGCCAACTTGTCCAACATCCTGTCCGCTCACAAGCATCCTGTCCTCGACATCTTGGCCTGGTTGCCTTACGGCATCATTCACTTTGGAGCACCGGCAATCTGCTCTCTCATTCTATTCATCTTTGCCGCGCCTGGCACTGTCAACGTCTTTGCACGCACCTTTGGCTGGATGAGCATTTGTGGTGTCACAATTCAGCTCATGTTCCCCTGCACACCGCCATGGTATGAGAATGAGAACGGTCTGTCACCCGCGGCCTATGGCATGCATGGCTCTCCCGCTGGCCTCGCGCGCGTCGATGCCATATTCGGGATCGATCTCTACACCACCAATTTTACAAACGCCCCTCTGCCCTTTGGCGCATTCCCTTCGCTGCACGCCGCTAATGCCGTTCTCGAAGCTCTCTTTATGAGCCACGCCTTCCCTCAGTTCCGCAACTTCTTCATCGTGTACGCTGGCTGGGTTTGGTGGGCTACCATGTATTTGAGCCACCACTACGCCGTTGATCTGGTTGGAGGCGGTCTCATTGCCGCTGCCTTCTTCTACACTGCCCGTGCTAGGTGGTTACCACAGAGACAGGCCGACAAGCTGACCCGCTGGGAATACGACTATGTCGAGATTGGCAACCGCCATACCATTACTGACGAAGAATACGGTCAATACTTCGGTCTGAATATCATTGACAACCGACGATCGAGCCAAAGCGACGACTGGACCCTCGGCAGCAGCTCGAGCTGCAGCTCTAGTAGTGGAACTCTGAGCCCAGTTACCTCTGAGGAGACGATACCTGGGCTGTTGGATCTGGACACCGAGCACGACGGACAATGGGATCGCAACAGCCAGCGCAGAGACGTCGAGCTCAGCGAGGTTGTTGTCAGATGAGACGCTCAGGCGCGCCCGACGACCCGAACAAATCTTCAACACGCTTCATTTAATTTTCGACAGACCTTTATTACATCTTTGGTATTCGGCACAGCGACTTGGCGCAAAACATTGGTGTTTTTTACAAATTTGTCGCGCTCTGTCTCGACACGTCTTATTCGGAGTCTTACGCCATTTTTCGAGGCATGCGAGGCCAGCTTTAATTTTAATACGCTTTGGGGGTTAATCACGCATCAAACTGGCCTCGGCATTCTTGCGACTCGGCTTTTTGCCCCTTTTTTTAATTCATTTTTTCTTACGTACGGCCACGTTTTGGAGGGACAAAAGCCGATAGAACTACGTAATGTATACATACATTATTTTAATTCGTGCATTGGAAGGGGTCGGGGAACAGGAGGGAACGTTGCATTGGAGCGATCTGGGAATGGGAATCGAAAGGACCAAACATGCACTGAACATTCGCTATATATATACAACGAGGGAGGGCCAGGCTCAGGCCCTGCCCATGACGGACATGACGAGAAGGGTCCCAAGGCACTGCCGTGTGTCAAGGTTTTTCAAGGACCTGGGGCCGACTAATGATTGAGAACTCGGTCCTTTTTTCATCGCCCAGGACGAGGTGATGGGAACGAGTTGGAGGTTGAAGTACAAAACCAAAGATACCGCTCGCTAGACATTAGAAGGTAGAAGCAATATGAAAAAAAAATGATTAAAAACTTTTACGTTTGTCAATGTGAATCGTGACTGGGCAGTCTAATCTTATTCGTGCGGCATCTTGACGTGAATCGGCATTTCTTCAGGTAAAATCAAGTAAAATCAATGGGTCGTTATTTCGTATATATATAGACAATATATATAGACATGTGTGTGGCTTGCTGGTATCAAACTTGTCCATCCATCAGAGCAATATACTAGAAGAGGAAGAAGCAGAAGAGGATGCAAGGTAAAAAGGAAAATCAACATGAGAAGAGAAAATCAACACAGAATATGCAACTAGATGTCGACTGACATATTACATTTCCAAGCGACAATCACTCAGTCTCGCACCGGTGACCCGCCCCATAGGCCCTTGCTCGTCTGAATCACCTTGTTGGCAATATGTCCCGGTTGCAGCGCCGCCGGGATGCTGCTGCCCTTGGACATGTTGCCGTCGCCGCGGGCATCTACCTTGGCCGCGGCCGCCGTCGTTGGCGGCGTCGAATACCCGCTATCTTTTGTCTCGCGCGGCGGGGGTGGCATCGCAGCAGCAGCCACCGGGGACGACGACGACGACGAGGAGGAGTCCATGACGATGCCGCTGTCGTTTTTGCGCATGGCGGCGGGCGGCGCCGGCACCGCCGCGGGAGCGTGGGCGTCGCCGTCGCCGCCGCCGCCGCGGGAGGGTTCCTTGGAGTGGGCGCCATCCATCATGAGGTGCTGAGCCTCGCGCAGCTTGTTGATGGCGCGGACGGTGTCGATGGCGGCGTGGAGGGTGCGTCGGGCGTTGAAGTTCTTCTTGATGGTGGGGAGGAGGTTCTCGCCGGCGCCGTCCGAGGGCGCGTCGCTGGTGACAAACGGGTGCTGCAGGGCCTCGTGGGCGGTGATGCGGCGCGCGGGGTCAATGGTCAGGCAGCGGCGGACAAAGTCCTTTGCGTGCGACGACACGCCGCGCCAGTACTCGACGGGCGCAAAGGCGTAGTCGGCCTTGAGGATGGCCTGCATCTCCTCAAAGTCGGTGTCGCGGTCAAAGGGCGTGTAGCCGCAGAGCAAAAAGTACGTGATGACGCCGAGCGCCCACAGGTCGACGGGTTTGCCGTGGCCCGTCTTCTTGAAGATCTCGGGCGCCATGTAGCCGGGCGTGCCGCACGTTGTCGTCAGCACGTGAAACTGGCTCTCGTCCATGATGCGCGACAGCCCAAAGTCGGCAATCAGCAGGTCCGCGTTGTCCTCGGGCGTCCGGAACAGTAGGTTCTCCGGCTTGAGGTCGCGGTGAACGATGCCGTGGTCGTGCAGATATGCCACCGCCGACAGCGTCGCCCGGATCAGGTCGGCCGCGTCCGACTCGAAATACGACCCCTTGCGGCAGATGCGGTCAAATAACTCGCCTCCGAGTGCCAAGTCCGTCACCAGGTAAAGGTTGTTCATCGTCTCAAAGTAGTCGACCAGCGTCAGGATGTTCTGGTGGCCCATCGACACCTTTTTCAGCACCGCAATCTCGTTTCGCACCTGCCGCGCACTCGTGAGTTAGTAAGGAAAGATGTGGTTGTCGAGATGGAATGTGTCGGTTGACAGCGCCCAACCTACCATGTGCTCTCGCCCTGCCATGAGGCGCTTATTGATGACTTTGGCGGCATAGTACCGGCCTGTGTCGATGTGCACGCACTCTTTGACCGTCGAGTACGAGCCTGCACCGAGCGTCTTTCCGACCTTGTAGCGGCAAGGCTGGATCGCTGGTTGTGGCGAGGCAGTCGCCTGCTGGCTCGCCATGTCTTATCTGGCAATGTCCAGGGACTGATCGTCGATCCGTCCGGTGCGCGCCCGAGACCTTGTCGCCGCAGGCTGTCCAGTCGTGTATGGGTATCGCCTTTGCGTTGGCCGTTCACGATATGGGAGAGAGGTCGTCGGCGTTGTCTTGTAGTCTAAACAATGGGTGGCAACATAAATTTTTGCCAGTATGAGAGGGAGGCCGAGATGCATGCGCTGGGCATGGTGTCTACGAATACAGGTGGGGGAGATAGGTGGGGGGAGATGCGGTCCTCGGCGGGTTGGTCAGCGGCAGACTACAGAGGGCTCAATAAAGCCGGCTCCGATCGTTTCGCTTTGTATTGCCACGAATCGTCCTGCGAATACTCAAGTGAAACGCGGGAGACTCTATTTCCAACTGTATCGAGGAGGCTTCTGTCGCTCAATGATGTGGAATGTAATTCCTGGCTTAGCTGGGCTACCGGCTCTAGACTGAATGCGCCCTGGTGTGCCTATTTGCGCCGTATTTTTACAAGGTTGTATTGGTACAATTTGGGGCTCTTTTGCCGTTATCCAAATCTCGGCAGCTATTTATTGGTGTCATGGGGACAAGGCCTGCAAAAGGCCGGGCATCATGGTCGAGACGTGAAAAGTGAGCTTGGGGGTTCACATGTCACCTCCACGCCGATATTGTTTTTTCGAGCCTTTAAATTTCTTGTCCTTGAGCCTAGAGTCATGAAATCGCTTGGTTCTGGCTTCGTTAGTATAGACAAGGTCACAAGGTACACTGGCCATCACGTACACCTCTTTGTACTTGGCATGCTTGTCGCTGCTTGTCTCTGCGGGCACGACTTCGTCATACAGCTGGCTGATAACAGAAACCAACTTTTCGCGATTCTCATCGGCGTTTGCTGTCCTCGATCTATGGGTCTGGGCCTGAAAAGTGAGTGAATCGCTGCCAGCCGTGTAATACGGCGACGTGCGTAGGCCGGGGTGAAGGATGGGCGGGATAACGGCTAGAAGGTCCTTGACGGGGAAGACGGATATGGCTTTTGTCTCGGTTCTTTGGTCTGTCAATACTGCATAAAAGAATGACTACATAAACAGGAAACACACTTATTGACATGTTGGCCGCCTGGGCCGCTGGATCGAGCATATGTTGTCGTGCCACTTGGCAGCTGAGATGGCTCAAAGGACGCATGCCATTTTCGCGCCACGGCGAGGGCGTCCTTATCGAGGTCCGAATCAAAGGCACTGTAGCGTTTGTGTCGTATACATGCTATCCGAGATACCACTGGGGATGGTGCTTTCGACTTGGACGCTGGAGAAAGGACGGCGCGTGGCACCAATGCTGATCTCAAGCGCATTGCGGCAGATCACCCAGAGCTGAGGGAAGGAGCGCCGATCGATGCGGGCGGCCGTTGGAATAAATGAGGTGCTGACCCAGATGATAGGTCCCAATGTGTCGTAATGAGTTGGCTGCGCTAGTTTTCGGATAGCATCGGCCGTTGCCCACCGCAAACGCGTGGTGTCGAAGAGAATTGATGGTGTCATGGCCTTGATATCTGGTCTGGTCTGGCAACCGTGCGTGATGGTTGGTTACAGCGGCGCCCCACTGCTGTTTCAGTGATCCTCTGACCTCCTCTTGCTCCTGTCAGTGGTTATTGGTGCTGTAATTTCAGGTGCATGAAGGTGGTTGCAGGTGGCTTGCTGCGATGGTTTGCAGTAGGGTCAGACCATACTGTAGGTACCTAGGTCGTGACAAGCCCTCGTCGTGTTGAAAGATGATGGCTATTGTTTTAACCCTTTCGAGCTTAAATAAATTTGTACAGCCGTTAATTACAGACCTATTTTGGCACGGATTAATACAAGAGTCTCCGGTGTCGCTCCCCGAATTTGATGTAATCGGTATTTATTAAATATTCAGTAAATATTTATTTAGGTACCTGCACCTCTTGTCCGCCGAGCCCCACTGTAGCCACTTGCCTACAGCACGCTGCAGCGCGCATTAGGTGACCGCCCTTACCTAGGTACCTAGGTACCAGTGACCACGTAGCGCCTGCATCGCTCAAAATCGCCTAGCGCGCGGCTTTGGGGCCTGAAATTTTTCATTATTACCTATTACCAAGTACACAGCATTAGGCTCCAGGCTCTCAGCCACCATCTTCAATTTTCAACCAGACTTCTTGTTCGTCCCGTCTTTTCTTTCACCCAACCAACTGTTCTCTTCAACTTCTGCTCTTCAGCCTGCGCTCTGCCGCAGCTTCTCCCATCTCGACTACGATAGTCACTACTTTGTCCTCTATATGAGTCGGGGATATAGTTACTCCAAAGAGTTTGAATCCGTCCGTTTGACAAATCCACCCCCAACAACCGCGACTACCTACGTGTTACCTTTTTCACCAACACAATCTTCACACTTCAAGTCTTTCACGCAGCCCTCGCACTTTCTACCTTCCTCTAGATTTGAGCGCCATCCCCTAACCAGCGACTCCTGTCCGCGAACAACTGCATGGAGTAGTCTCAGCATCGCCTCAGCCCACGCCCTCGCCCATAGGTAGCTCCACCACTGCGTTTTGCAGCCAAACACAGCGGAGTCGCACATGACGGACCAACAGGAACCCGAAATCCACGCAACGGCGGCCAGTCTCTCGCCCGTCTCACCTTCTCCTTTACATACCAGCGCGCCTCTTGTCGTTCCAGCGCTACAAGACGCCGTTGATAGCATCGAGGCCATGGTTGCCGCAGTCGCAGACGCGCCAGACACGGCGCTCCAAATCATCGCCACTCCCACCAACGAAGCCGCCCACGACGACTTTGTAGACGATGACAGCTTTGACGATGCCTACGCTGAGGACACTGACCCTCAATTACCAGTACCAGCCGACACGGGCGATCAAGATCCCAACGACGATTATGCCAAAATGTTTGACTCACCCGTCGGCTCAGACCAAGCAGAGGAGGACCGTGACGCCTCCGTAGACGTATCAGTTGCGCCAGACTCGACTGTCGGCCAAGCCCAGCCCATTCAAGCTCAAAAGGACGCGGCAAGCCCCTCTGTCCCCGTTACTAGCAGTCATGCCTCGCCGAGCACGTCCGACGCTCCAGCCTTCCAACCTGCCGCCCAGACACACGCAGGCCTTGATGCCACTGTCCCAGCTGCTGAAGCAAACAAAGCGCCCCGGACTCCTCCGGCAGACCTCCAACATGATGCGCAGCCATTCTCGCAAGACGAGCCCAGCTCTACCCTGAACTTTCATGTCGATAAATCGCATGTTGCTGCCAACCCAGCTGCCACCCAATCCGAAAGCCTACCAGCTGCAATTAGCGGAAATGGCAGTCCAACGAACCTAGCCTCCACATCATCACTCCCGCCTCGCCCGCCTATTCCACAACCAGCGGGCCATTCGTATAGCCAGGCCTCTTTACAGGAACCCTTACAAGCTCCTCAATCTGCGATCGGGACTTCAAATGAAGTCTATAGTGCCATCCCGCCACTACCCCAAACCAGTCATGGTGACTCTGTGCCAAATGCTACGCCTGCCGCGTCTGCCCCAGCTCAGCAAGCCCGAGACGAGTATCAGTATCTCTGGGACCAATTCATGGCCGACGAGAGACAGTACATGTCTGAAGCCAAGTGGGACCGCTTCCCTGAGGGCTCACGTCTGTTCATTGGTACGCCGCAAACATTGCCAAAGCCAATGTATACACTAACATGTGCCAGGAAACTTATCAAGTGACAAAGTCTCAAAGAGAGATGTGTTTGAAATCTTTCACAGATACGGCAGACTGGCTCAAATCTCTTTAAAGTCGGCATACGGCTTTGTTCAATATCACACTGTTGAGGAGGGCAGGAGGGCCGTTCAAAATCTCGAAGGTGTTGAGATCAAGGGTCGTCGTATTCGTCAGTAGCACGTTGTATCTCCTTTCTTGCAGTAACTAATCAGAAAGCAGACCTTGAGATATCGAAGCTTCAGGACAAGTCCAAAAAGGAACGCAACAGAAGCCCAGAGAGAGGCGGCCGCAACCGAGATGGCCCACGCAAAGGCGACAAGTTTCACGACAGAGATGATCGCCGCGGGGGTCGCCATCACTCACCCCGTCGTCAAAGCTATCACGGCCGCGATGACTCGTACAGCGGCCGTGACAAGACTCATGGCTCTGGCCGCGGACGTGATCGCTCCAGATCTCCCGACTATGGTAGACACGACAAGGGCAGGTATCGGCAGCGAAGTAACAGTCCGTATGGTGGGCGCTCCCGTCATCAAGAGCAAGAAATAGATCTGCCTAGAAGGTATGGTGCCGATGTTCCCGACATCCAGATCATTCTTCAGCAAGAAGTCAACCGCGATTTTGTCGCCTTTGTCGAAGACTCTTTCAGAAAAAGGGGACTGCGGCCGGAAGTCATGTTCTTGCATCCTCGGTTTCCAAAAGACCAGGTGATTCAGCGTCAAGCAGCCGAGGGCGTCCATGCTGTTGTGGAGCTCGATATGCGCGCTCAGAGCATCGGCAAGATTCCTGTGCAGGTGTTTGATCGTTCCGGTGGCTCCAACAATGTGCGCTTCGACCAGTACGTCGATCTGGATCCCACCATAGCCGGCGAGGTCGTCCTCCGCGCCAAGGCTTCCGGCACCGCCGCCGCTGCATACCCTCAGCAGCCGTATGGCGGCTACCAGCAGGCATACCATCCTCCCCCCCAGCAACAACCTCCGCGCGGTGGCCCCTATGATGCCGCTCCTCCAGCCGCGTACGCCCAGTCCGTGCCTGCTGCTGCTGCTTCTGCCCCTAACATTGCCGATGTTGCCAAGCTGGTTGGTCACGTCGACAACGCGACTCTGCAACGAGTTCTCTCTGCTATGGCCGCGCCTGTACCAAATAACATTCCGAACGCGGCTGCGCCACCCGCGGGCAATGCGCAGGTCGACATCCACGCCCTCCTTGGTGCCCTCGGCGGTAGTCCCGCAGTGCAAGCCCCTCCTGCTGCGCCGGCTGCTGTTCACTATGGCGGCGCTTACGGTGGTGGCCAGGTTCCTTATCCTCATCCCGGCCCCCCAGCGCCCGGCGGCGCAGCCAACGGTGACTCGGCCGCAGTGCAGAACATCATGGCCCATCTATCTCGTTACCGACAGTAGTTAACCAAATGGAGAAGAGTACCGGCTGTCAGATCGTAGTATATTGGCTCATCCTCGTATTCAACTTTGAGTTCTGGCGTTTTCTGTTGTCTCGTTTCCCCGAGACTATTTCAATATGTGTGTGTGTGTGCGTGTGTTGTACTTCTTTTGGCGACTAGTACTGGCGCTGGGGTCATTTAGTATAGAGGAGACGAGAGCACGAAAGCCATTTGCGAAGATGAATGCCTATTAGTACCAGTGTCGGAATAACAGAAACTCTGCCCATTTACATGTACAACAGTTTTAATTCAGCGAGCATCTGTCTCTTTTCTTTTTTGTCTATATTGGTTGCATAATTCAAAACCAAAACGGCCACAAGTGTACAGAATGGGAAAAGGATACAAAAAAATAACATACAACAGCCGGGGTTCGCTGGTCATCACCGACCCAACTACTAATCTGCCGGTCAGTAGCTTAACTTCAGCGGAGCAAACGAGACGCGGTGTTTCTCTACTGCCTATGGTCGTATGTGCCAGAGGATTGAGCCTATTCGCATTATATGGATAGTCAATGACATCAAGTGTACACGGGGAGGCCACAGCGAGAGCAGCTCTTGACTTTGGTGCGTGTCGCAACGATGCCCGAGCAGATATCGGAGTGACGCCGAATCATATCATCAAAGGGCTCAGATAGCATTCTTGCGTGTAAATGTCAGTGTTTCTACCATTTTACGTGATTTTCAAGACTTGTACACTGCTCGCTGGATTACAGAGCTTGCATGAATGGGGCTGGGCAGTATATAAGCCGGATGTATGTACAATTGAGTCGCCGTAGAGTGGACGTAGAAAGGATTGCTGTACTGTTGCACCCTCGAGCTCTACCATTCGAAGCTCTCGTTGTGATACCACACTTTGCGGCCCTTCATCACCCACGGCCGCACGCAGCGTCTCACCTCGTCCGCCATCTCCCTCGGTCCGCAGACTACGACCGCGACCACGCCCTGCGCGCTGAGCTTAAACGCCTCGTCGACAATTTTTTCAAAGTTAGGCCGTCGCCGGTTCTTCTGATCGGCCTTGCGCATGCGCGCACGCCGACCAAAGGCGCTGCGCAATGGCGGCAGTGACTGCAGTTCCACCGCGGAGGCGCCTTCACCACCGCCGTCGGACTCGGAGGTGGCGGCGACGTCGCCAGTCAGGTAGAGTTGTATGCGCTCGTCATTGAGCACAGTTTTCCTGCCTGCGCTGGCCGGCACGGCCCACGTCGCGTCGCCGGCGGCGCGAATAGCCCAGATCATTTGCAGCCGCGCGAGCGGCAGCTCGGCCTGCACGGCCTGGAAGATGGGCAGAATAAAGGTCGCGCCGACGCCGCCAGCGACGAAGAGCACGCGGCTGGCACCGCTGGTGAGAAGGGCGCGGTACTTGTGCGCCATGGCGCCGTAGGGCCCTTCGATGGAGAGCCGCACCTTGGCGTCTTCGGGGGACTCGGCGGTTGAGGTGGCCGCGGCGTAGGCGGTGAGGACGCGGCTCATGGCGCCACGCCGCGCGCGCACGACGAAGCCGATGGCATCGGCATCCTCGATGAGGGAGGCGACTGAGTACGGATTGTATGAGTAGTCAAAGAGGGCGGACTGCGACGCGGGGACCGATTCCTTGCGGCCTTCGGTGGGCAGGCTGACGTAGACGTGTGATCCCGGTGCGCCACGGAAGGAATCCAGATGTCCGGGTGGAAGCGGTGCGGTGACTTTGACGAGGGTCGTGCCGGGGATGGCTTCGATCGTGGCCAGCGCCACGGTGCAATAGCGTTTGCGCACAGCAAGATCAAACAGGAAGATGACGCAGCACTCAATGGCATACCACCTCGCAGACCTGGCGTGGAATATGAGCAGCGTTGGGGCAAAGAAGGCGCCGGCCAGGTGAGTGATGAAGAAGACGCGGTAGGCAACTTCACGTATCCTTCTCATGGCCGTGATGACAATAGCATGGAATAGAAGCGAGGCTAGTACGCCGCAGAAGATATCGGGCGCGAAGATTCTGGCCACCCACTTGCTGGCCATGATATAGTATACATTATAAAGAACCAAGTGTACGAGCACCAGGCAGTAGCTGATGCGGCCGAGGATGCGATGGTAATGGTTGACTTCTTCATGCGACGACGCCAAGGCCCAGGCGAAGGGGTTCATAGCCTTGAGGGATAATAGATATTGGATCGGCATCTGCGACACGGCGATGATACCAAAGCGCTTCGTAAGGTGAAAGTAGTCTGTCATGCGAATTAGCTGGCTAATTGATTGCATATCAGTTGATGGGTGATCTAGTACTGACCTTTTCCAGTTTCTAAAAAACAGAGCAGCAGCAACCATGCTGTCCAAAAAAGTCCTATGGTCCATTCCTCTTTGCGGCCCCAGCTGGTTCCAGCGAAGCGAAACTCATCGCCCATCCACCATCTAAACTTGGCCCATGCCGTCTGGAATTTGCTGGCGGCAGTATGTTCTTGCGCCTTAAAGGCCGGCGAGTTGGGAATTTCGGCATAGGTGCCCTGGCCATCGACGCCGCGCAAGGTCCCCGTAGCGTAGCGATATGTCAGCCGCACGAGGTGGACGAGGCCAAAAACGAGGATGGGCGCCAGTGCGGAACAGTGGGCGATGAGGCCGTAACGATCGAGCACATCACGCCGAGCGTGCTTCTCCTCTGGCGTCAGCTTCACAAACTCATACGGCCATCCCATTGTCTTGCCGGGGGAGCGCGTCGTCGTTGACGCGACAGAAGGGCGAGGTGCGCAGGACGCATTCGATGAAGAGAGGGATTTGTTCAACGTTGCTCGATCCCTTGGTAGCTGAGTGCGTAGGTAGTTGCTGCTAACTAATGGGTGGCAGCTAAATGGCGAAATGGCTCTGCAACGGCAGCTGGGCGGAGCGAGCGGAGGCTTCAGTGGGGGGCTGGCTGCAGGGTCGCATCGAAGCTTATTAGCCTCCTTCAGGGACCTCAATTCGTCGATGCTTTGACGGCACTTCGGCTTGGAGGATGAGACTACTGCGTTTGGGATGTTCGCACTAATGAGAGACACGATCAGAGGCAGCGACAGTAGTAACTGATGCCAAGGACGCGGCGTAAGCCGGCAGCGTTGCAGGGTAGACGACGATCTGAATATCGGACATGTCGTCTCGGAAAGTAAGACTGGATAACTTCGCATCAGGCATTGACGTGATCAATTTTGAATCAGGTCGTGGAAAATGGAATGTTCTATTTTCGATTTTTGAATTCCCATTGAAGTTTCGTAAAGTAGTAGCCGTTCCGGCTGGCTCGGACTGTCAACGATACGAGGTTTCGCACAAGGTGGCTGGCTTGCTTCCGTGGTCCGGAGCTGCAGCTTCCAAAGCCGATATTTGTCCATTACACGGATGACATGTCGCGGTACTCGTTTCGATTGACCTGCACAGTCTTCACAGAAGAACAGGGGATGATGGAATGTTGCCGGTCAGGTGACCGCATCCGTACCCAAGCGCATCCGTACCTAGGAAAGTACTTGGCCCATGTCTTTGATAGATATCCGTAGAGAGCATGGCAATGAGATATGCCTCTGCTTCGTTAGCAGCTGGAATTAGCAATCAATCTTTTCTTCCAAAACAGATTTGAAAAAGAACTATCAATCCATAGAACAATTCTCACAAATTATCAACTTCTGAAGAATAAGCCAAACCTCAATTACTTGATGTTGACTTCAGCCGACATCGCCGCCCCACCAACCCTGTTGAAGCCGACTCACGACCGGTACGGCGGTACCTAACTCCCACTCAACAAGCCCTATCTTATCAGCTCTGGTTACCCAGCTGCCCCGCCTTGGCTCAACTCTGATGAATTTTTTCTCCCCCAAAGACGAAGGCAATCCATTGCTAATAAAGCCCTCACCGCGTGCCTCCAGAGATTCTTCCTCTGTTCCATAGACGTACTCTTTCTTCAATCCTCATTTATTCTATCCCTCTTTCTTCCAATCCCCCGGAAGTCATACACCGACCGCTACCATGGCTGCCATCACTCCCGACTACGCTCTCTCCGCCTCTCACAAGGAAGTGAGTACCATGTTGCTGCTAACCCAGCCTCATCGACAGCTAATTAATGCTTCTTCAAACAGATGCTCGAGAAGTCTCTTCTCGAGTCTGATCCCGAGGTCGCCGCCATCATGGTAAGATTGTTCTGCCTGCGAAGCAGCCTCCTTTCTCTGCAACCCCGCGCTAATGCCCCTCCCCTGCACTACAGAAAGACGAGGTCCAGCGCCAGCGCGAGTCCATTGTCCTGATTGCCTCCGAGAATATTACTTCGCGTGCCGTCTTTGATGCTCTCGGCTCTCCCATGAGCAACAAGTATTCCGAGGGTCTCCCGGGCGCCCGCTACTACGGCGGCAACCAGCACATTGACAGAATTGAGCTTCTCTGCCAGAAGCGTGCTCTCGAAGCTTTCCACCTCGACAGCGACAAGTGGGGTGTCAATGTCCAGAGTCTCAGCGGCTCTCCCGCTAACCTCCAGGTCTACCAGGCCATCATGGCCCCTGGTGGCCGTCTCATGGGTCTTGATCTCCCTCACGGTGGTCACTTGTCCCATGGCTACCAGACCCCCCAGCGCAAGTATGTCGACAGCCCAGATTACCGTACCGCGAACAGGCCCTAACAAAACACCTCTTAGGATCTCTGCTGTCTCTACGTACTTTGAGACCATGCCCTACCGCGTCGACGAGAACACTGGCATCATTGACTACGACACGCTTCAGAAGAACGCCATCCTCTACCGCCCCAAGGTTCTTGTCGCCGGTACCTCTGCTTACTGCCGCCTCATCGACTACGAACGTATGCGCGAGATTGCCGATTCAGTCGGTGCCTACCTCATGGTCGACATGGCTCACATCTCGGGTCTGATCGCCGCCGAGGTCATCCCCACTCCTTTCAAGTACGCCGACATCGTCACCACTACCACCCACAAGTCCCTTCGTGGCCCCCGCGGCGCCATGATCTTCTTCCGCAAGGGTGTCCGCTCTGTCAACCCAAAGACCGGCAAGGAGACCCTCTACGAGCTCGAGGATGCCATCAACTTCTCCGTCTTCCCCGGCCACCAGGGCGGTCCCCACAACCACACCATCACCGCTCTGTCTGTCGCTCTTAAGCAGGCTCAGACCCCCGACTTCAAGGCCTACCAGGAGAAGGTCGTCGCCAACGCCAAGACTCTCGAGAAGACTTTCAAGGAGCTCGGCCACAAGCTTGTTGCCGACGGCACCGACAGCCACATGATCCTCGTCGACCTCCGCGAGCACAAGCTCGACGGCGCCCGTCTCGAGACGGTTCTCGAGCAGATCAACATTGCCTGCAATAAGAACGCCATCCCCGGCGACAAGAGCGCCCTTACCCCCTTTGGTATTCGCATCGGCACCCCAGCCATGACTTCGCGTGGTTTCGGCGAAAAGGAGTTCCAGCGTGTCGCCAAGTACATTGACGAGGCCATCAAGATTTGCAAGGAGACCCAGGCGGCCCTTCCTAAGGAGGCCAACAAGCTCAAGGACTTCAAGGCCAAGGTAACCAGCGGCGAAGTTGATCGCATCAACGAGCTCCGCAAGGAGATTGCCGAGTGGTGCTGCACCTTCCCCCTGCCGGTTGAGGGCTGGCGCCTCGAGGCTGGCATCTAATTGCCAACTGTTTGAAATAAACAAAAAGTGCTCTGTTGGAGCAAATGATGATCATAGGGGAAACGGCATTTAACATGGAAAATCGATATCTTAGAAATGGCGAATGTTCAACAACATGCATTTCGATACTGGGATGGGCGTACTTGATTTCTGTTTGTTATCATTACATTTATTTACTTTGTCGTTTTGGCCTGTCGGGTGGAGGCTGTGGCTTGCAGAGCTGCGAATATACACCCTGCGGAGGTGCTCAACGTCACCCGCAACCTACCAATAAAATATACCCAATTTCAACATAATTACACAAAGCCCGATGCTTTATCAAGTCCTCTCTTGACGTATATGTTAGACGGCATAAAGTATACTAGCGCGATCGTCTTGATTCGTTTTATTTTTCCCGCTGAGTCGGTCCGTCGGATTCTGAGTTTAGTTGTCCTGATGCATCTCGCTTGGCAGAGTACTTTGCAATCTCGGCGCGTCGCGCATCTCGTCTCACCAGCAGGTACAAGACCTGCCAGCTCAGCGCCACGATGGTTGTAAAGGCCATCAGTGTCCAGATGATGGCCAGGAATGGTTTGCCGCGCGAGGTCTCTATCCCGATTCTCTGGGTTCTCGTGTTCAATTCACTCGTCGATTGCGAGGTCTGCACAGTCACTGCTATGCTTGCACCGATAATAATGATACCGGCAAGCGTCGTCAATACGAGCGTGGCGAGAACCAGACTCTTCTTCGCAGGCCAAACAATGGTTGCTGCGGTCGAAAACAGTGCGGCGCCGAGCAGGCAGAAGACGAGGGACAGGAGAATGACCAGAGCGTACAATTGGTCGTTAATGCCATTGACCTGGTCCCGTATGGAGTTTGTCCACTCGAGGTCGCCAAGGCTCACGTTGCGGTTACCGATTTGAAACTGCTGGTCCAGTACCTCGGCAATGTTGAAACGATCTGAGGAGTAGGCAGTTATTAGAAATCAATGTGGCTGCAGAGCAGGAAGAGAACAACTCACGCCTCACGTCTCCTCTGCAGCTCTTTGTGTGGCGACCTGGATTGCTCACAGTCGCATTTGGCGTGTAATCGCCTTGGCAAGTGCCCAGAACATGCAAAGAGTACCAGTCTGAAATGTTCAGTTGGCGCTTCGCCGTCGCGGCAGCATCGCCAACGACGCTGTCAATGCCATGGGTGAATGCGTTGGTAATGTTTTTTTCAATGTCGCCGAGAAAGTCCCCAACGTCCGAAGTTAGGCTATCAAGCCAGCTATTGCTGCGAGAGGTCAATTCCTCGATGGAGCGCTTGCTGTTGCTGCCAGTTAATTGATTGAGGCCGAGCTCAATCACGGCCTTGGGGGCCATGGACGTGTTGACCTAGCAATCACATTGCAGTCAGTGAAATGCTGGAAAGTAACCGGCATTCGTCGCAGAAATAACGTACGCGTAATACAGCGTAATTTTCAAGAGTGCCAGTATCTCGACCGGCGAATAGTGTAATCGCCGCTAGGATGAAGCTAATGAGCGTCAAGACCAGGCTCACAGCGGCCGAGAGCCGCAGGATGGACGGACGCATTGTGATGAAATTGACTGAAAATGAGGATGAAGGCTGAATGTTGAATGGACAAAGACGCAGAAAATTTGACAGAAGCCGAGAGACCCGTACGGGCGAGTGATTTGTATTTTGTGAAAAAGCATGTGCTGCTATCCGGGGTTTAGTTATTATGGGCTGTGCTGTTGCAATCACGTTCTCGGTCGGGGAGTTTGAGGTTTGCGACTTCCCGAGCGACAACAGGTCAGTGGTTTATTTTAAGAAGATAACTACCCCATTAAAACTCAACAATGCGGATAGGAAGACTGTTAAACTGTCGCTGGTAATTTTCCCGTGACGGAGACCTTGGGCAAAGGTGTCATAAAGACGCCAAGTTGAACAGGACGAGAATTTGCGGACGAGAATTTACGGCATATGCAATTTTGCATGTCCGTTACGACGGCGAGTTGTTTTTTGAAATGAAAGTGGGCAAGTGATGTCGCGCCTAGATTGAGATGTGCAATTTGGTACAGTGACGCTGAAGAGGCGTAGTAAAAGATTCTTTGTATTTTTGCAGGTCGGTACCTGCGGCGCGATGCGGACGGATTGCTACTGGTTGTGAACCAATTGCCGCTGATCACCAAAGAATATCTACCTGCATAACTACTACCTAGTAGTAGTGTGGCAAGTGGGTGCACTATTCATTGTAACAAAGCTCGCAATAGGCACATGTGCTGATCGGCGGCACAGAAGGCTAAACAATGCTTCCTGATGAGCAAGATAGTTGGTTACATGAACAGGCTGCATCACTGTATGCAAAAGCTTTTATGACGGAATAGAGGCCACTGCCGCGCTGAATTGCTTCATCACCCGTCTCTGCTTTGTCTTTTTCACCGCCAACTGGTGGATGACCACACACCGACAAGGTGACGATGGTGTAAATATACATCTCGCAGGAATTCGAGAGACCCTGCATATCCAGCGGCATCGCGCCATCTGGACCTATAATAATATTATAATAACCACAGTAGCCCATCGCGACAGGCAATGACGTCGGTCGGCCGCTCACAGCGGGTCTGATGGCCTGTGACAGGCTGACAGGCCTGGAAGGCACCGGAGCAGCGCCGGACTGGCCTCGTACAGTGGACATGGGCGCCGTACCACCACTCAATACATCGCAGGCAGCCCGACACGATCAATAGATTATGTCGATCCCAATAGAGTACTTTCACTTGGAAATATGGCCAAAGTGCTTGATTTTCTTGCTTGTAGACATATAATTATATATCCTTCTAGGGAGCCTTATCTCGTGTACATGCGGTCTGTTCTGCGCCAGCGACTAGTACAATGCAGACAGACCGCCAACCGTTCACCAAGGAAACCTCCCCGCACTCTGACCACATGCCAGTGCCCACGCCAAGGTCCCGTGAGCCACTTGCGGCACTTGCATGTCAATTCCAACCCGCAACGTGTATAGTTGTTTTCTTTGCCTGACATCATGATACAACGCGAAAAGAAAAAAGACAGACAGGGATCAAGGCGGGGAACCACTACAGCGGCATTTGGCGGGTTGACAGGTGACTGCTGAGCTGCTCACAGTGCTTTAGTAGTCCCTGCCTTTCCCCACTCGCCCAAATTACCGTCGTGGCCTGCCCAAAAAAGACGTTTGCCGTCCATACCTACAATTTATCTCACTTCCCGTTGTCCACCACATTATACAAGGCCGTTTTACGACTAGCCATTGCCTCCTCACTCACGCAAACAACACCACCGACGCCACACGAATACATATACAAGCCTCGTTCGTTGCAACATACCAGACAAATCCGACTTTTTGGGTTCCAACACAAGCCACGTCCAACGAAGCGCACAAGGCCGGCGCAAAAACGGCAGCTCGCCTGCCACAACAACCCACTATCATCGCTCCCCGCCCTCGAGCTCCCTTGTCACCCTCCGACCTCTACATAAACCGCGCTGCTAGCCATGTCGGTGTGATCATGTCGAATTGCCTTGAATCTTGCTCTGTGCTGTAAAGAGCGCATCTTCTTTTCCATAGCCGCCCTGCCATGTTTTGTTAGATGCCCGTATCACACTCGGACGCCCGCCTACCGCAAACGAGCAACGCTCCCGCCGTTGCTAACTCAACAAGAAAAAACCATGTCTTCTCTCGAGGCCAAGATTGTCGTTCTTGGCGCCCAAAATGTGGGCAAGACCTCGCTCGTCATGCGCTACTGCAGAGGCGCGTTCAATCCTGCCCAGATCACGTCCACCGTCGGCGCCAGCTTTCTCACCAAGCGCGTCGTCGACACGGATAGCGATACCGTTGTTCGACTCCAAATATGGGACACAGGTTAGCCCACATCACAGCCTTGATCAAATCGAGTACCAGTGTGCTGATCAATGTCCTCTCTTCTGCATAGCCGGCCAGGAACGATTCAGATCCATTTCCCGATTATACTACCGCGGCGCCAACGCCTGCATACTCTGCTACGACATAACCGACGCACAGTCCTTTGCCGACATGGGCGTTTGGCTGACCGAGCTCCGGCAAAACCTGCCCCACGACGTCGTGCTACACGTCGTGGGCACAAAGGCCGACATTGTCGCCCGCGACCCCTCGGCGCGCCAGGTGCCCTTTGAGCGCTGCATCGCATACGTCGCCGAGAACCTGGCCCCCGGCCTCGGCAGCACCCCGCCGCCCACAGCCACAGCCTCAACGGCTCCCTACGGACACATGAGCCTGCCGTCCGCCAGCCCCGTTGGCGAGCCGCGCAGCCCCAGCTCCAAGCGCAGCTCCGGCTTCTGGGGCCAAGAGGTGGGCTGGGACGCGTGCCACGAAATAAGCGCCGAGAGCGGCGAGGGTGTGGAGGAGGTCTTTCGCGTCGTCGCCCGCAAGCTCGTCGAGCAGAACCGCAAGATGCAGCAGGAGCTGCTCCTCGCCACCGCCCTGCCCGGCATGCCAGGCTACCTCGAGGGCATGGACGGCAGCTACTTTGACGGCCGCGACCACAAGGGCAGCTTCCGCGTTGGTCGGGACCGCAGGAGCTGGCTCTTTTCGCCAGGTTTTTCACCCGCCATTACGGTGGACCGGCCCGGGAGCGAGGACACTGACCGGCGCGACGAGGCGCCCATACCAAGGTCAAGGTGTTGCTAAAACGAAAGCATTACTTTTGCTCCGGGCTATTGCGGCCCTTGCGGTTGTCGCCGAATAAAGACGGGCCTCGAACCTTGCAACAAGATACCCGAGAAGCCGTTGCGAAGGCTCCCCTTGGCATTTTCAGATGTTTGTACATGTCCTTCATCTTTGTTTCAACAAGTATTGGCATGGTTGGATTATAAGTTTGCATTTAGCTTTGGCGGTGGATTGTTATGCATTGAATTTTAGAAATCTTTATTTGGTCTCATCTGCATTTTCTAAGTGGTGGGCAGTTTATAATTGGAGGGGCTGGCGTTTGATGCTCTACCGCAGGGCTTGCTGTGGCACTGGCATTGTGCTGTCCGCTTCTGAAGCACAGTGTACACTCCCGTTCATGACCACTTTCGCGTTGGTTGTAACTGACATGTCGATGCGACGACGTCGAGCAGCTTCGTGAAAGCATGGAGATGTGCAATATCGACAGCCAGGCAGTTCGTGTGAACGGTACTCCTCGTGTGTGTGAGCCGTCAGCGGCATCCGCTTGGGCAACACGTAACCCGTCATCAAAGGGTCAATTATCCGTACTTTGGATCAAATACTGCAGAGGCACTAATTCGTCCTACATGTCTCACTTGTCTCAGTCGCTGCCGTGCAGGCTTACTGAGTAGACGCCTACTCCACCCCCACCTCTTGCCGGCGAACCAGGCCTCTGGGATGAACTTGATTTGTCTCGCCAACTCGGAAATTTCAAGCACGTCTACCCCCCTTGAACGACGCGCATATTGCCCCTCCCTAGGAGCTCTTCAACTTCTCTCGAGGCGCAGCCTCGCTCTCGCCTGTTACTGCACAGCCTCCCCAGACGGAGATGGTCACTCGCCCAGGGCTGGCTAATCTGTGGCGTGCGTCGCCCGTTGAGGAGGTGGACCTCGAAAAACCGTCTGATATCGCCAGTACTATCAGCTTGACCTTCTTTCCTTCAAGATAATGCCTTTGCCTCTGATACTTTCTTTACGCTTACCATGGTCTACACCGGCGTACCATCCCGCGGCTGCTATCTATGCAGGTCCCGCAAGATCAAGGTATACACGTCCTGGCACTCGTGCTCAGCGCACATCGGATTACTCTAGGTACTGGTGGCTGATGATTGGTTTGACAGTGCGATGAGACGAAACCTTGTTGCAATCGTTGTCGCAAGACCAAACGACAGTGCCCTGGCTATCCCGTCCTGCCAAAGACTCACTTCCGGCCGTATACTGAGATTTGCAGGCCCGTCAGAAAGCAAACGTCGCACTCCAGCGGCTCATCATCGAATGATGAAGAGGAATACCTGTTCAATCGCTGGGGGGCTTATGCTGCGTATACAGCAGACGCAGCTTCATCACCACTGGACTTGACGATCAAGATTCCTTTACAGGACGCCGCATCTTGCCACTTTCTCTCCAACTGGGTTCTCCTTTCGCCACCGGGCACCAACAGGGGCATTTTCGAGTTCCTGCTCCCCATTTCAAGACAGGCGGCTCAGGGGAGTCCATTCCACTTGGCCTTCAAGGCTTGCTCGCTCTCCTCCTTTACTCGACGAGGGCTTGATCCAGCAGTCGAGCGGCAGGCCATCTCATTCTACGTCAAGGCGTTGGCTGCAACCTCGGACGCACTATCCCGTCCCAGTGTCGCCACATGCGATGCTACTCTGGCCACGGTAATGCTCCTTGCAATATATGAAATACAATCGGCAAGCACACACGGCATTCAAGGATGGAGCTTTCATGTTTCAGGGTCGATGCAGCTGATGAACAGCAGAAGCTGGAAGAGACTCGACACTGATCTCGGTATGGGCATCTTTGTTGCAGTTCGAGTCAACTTGGTAAGAAATCTCTCCGTTATCTACGAGTTCCTGCGAAGACTGACTTATGCTGGTAGATTCTGCTTGGTTTGTTGCAAGGGAAACCTCCGCCGACGAGCTCGGAATGGTGGGGTAAAGGAACGTTCAAAGACAGGTACGCCTTGGTAGGGCTCCATTTGACGACAAAGACGACAGAGGTGCGGAACGAGCTAGAAAATCTCTTGGACCTCGATTGCGCCACACTCGACGACTTTGAACAATTATCAGTGATCATGGCCAAGTGCCAAGCGCTCGAGAATCACTGCCGGAACTGGCCCGACACGCTGCCAGAGTACTTCAAGTTTGGAATTGCCGACTGGATTCACGCTTCTTCGGCCAACCCGGCCGAGGCCGAGGCTCTTCCGGGTCCGATTCACAGCTATCGAGGCCCGTGGGTGGGAGGTATCTGGAGCATGGTGCGAACGTCTCGGCTTATTTTGATCAACTCGATGTTCCGGTGCTCTGCCCTCATACACCAACGCACGGATATGCAATCACTTCCGGAATACGCAGCTCTTGCGCAGCGCTGCACCGACGTCATTGGCGAGGCCATGGCGGGGGTGCCGTATCATCTTGGGTGGTTCAAGAATCGCACAGCGCTGCTGCCGACGATGCCGAGTTTTGCGTGCGGGCAGGATGGAACGGAGAGCAGCCTCGCAGCGTTCCTTGCATTACTCCCGTTGACGACGATGCAGGACCACGACTTTGCAACGGAGGAACAGCGCTTGTTTGCCCAGGGTAGGCTGCAATTTATGGCGCATCAATTTGGTCTGCGAAGCGCAGCGTTTGTGGAAAAGGTATGAAAGGGTTGATGCTCGTCTGATAGCTCCTGCACAAGGAGAGTTGGCTAATTGCGGATTCTCTAGTCTACGGGATTGACACCCTCCACGAAGATACTGCAGGATTACAACTCACGCAGTGCCCAACGGTGGCGCCGCTTGAGGCTACCTGTGACAGAAGTCGATGTGGTTGAAACTTTGCAACATGAGTATGCTCTTGGCCCGACGACTGAACCTGAAGAAGACGGCAGGGATATGTTTGGGAGTGTCACACAACATACGGAGCTAGCCATTCATTCACGCTCTCAATGGGGCGACTCGGCGCACCCACAAGAAAAGGGCCCTTGCTAGACGCTCTTGTTCAGCTCCAAAGTCGAGACTTTCGCCATTGTCCATGTTTTCGCCCATGAGTTACGAAACTTGATATCTATTCATCAAGGGAAGCACATGTATAATGGAAACCGAATGTCATGATTTTTGTTGCCTTGCACAACTGGGTATATCGACTGTACATGCTTTGCCAAAACAAGAGCTGGACCTTTCAAACGCCCTTCAAACGCCGTTTCCATGCTACAACTGCCGTGCTGCTCGACTCTTTCTTCTTCTTCTTCTTCTTCTTCTTCTTCTTTATTTTCAATACAAAAGAAGCGAAAGCGCCAGCACCGCCAACGCCGGCCGCACAGCGACCGCCAGACTCGTCGACTCCTTTCCCGCCGAAAGCGGCATAAACGTCTTGACATTCGGCACCGTGTCATACACATCGTTGTTGAAAGTGCTGTTGAGCGTCACCTTGCCGACAACCTCGCCCGTCTCGAGCCTCGTGTGCGTGTCGAGCGTCCCGTTCCGGAGCCCCTCTCTCGTGGCCACAATCTGGCGCCCGCCGCGGACCCAATTCCCGTAGCCGCCGTAGCCCGTGTGCTGGCCGTAGCAGAGGTGCAAGCCGACGCCGCCGGCACCGGCGCTGCCCGCATCGACGTCCAGCCCGTCAAGCTTGCCGGTCCAGCGATAGCACCAGGTGTTGCCGTGGTCGTGGCCGTAGAACAGGCCGATGAGGCCCGGGGTGGCGACGAGCGCCTGCATAAAGGGCACGTCGTGCCCAGTGTATCCGCGGCCACGGGTGCGGGTGGCGTTTTTGGCGTTGCTGCGTGGCCAGCCGCCGTGGCTCTGGCCGTTGATCTTGTCGTCGTTGATGCCAGGGTGCCGTCCAAGGTCGACGTGGCCGCCGGGGCCTTGCCTCTCCAGCACGGCGGCGGCGTGGATGGGGATGTGCACAAAGGCAATCGACGGCACCGCCCTGCCGTGCTGGTCGGCCAGCTGCTTGCTCGTGGCCGTGAACCAGTCCACGACGGTCTCGTCCACCCAGTCGGGCTGACGGGTGTGCGTGCGGTAGTACTTGCCGCCGCGGCTGTCAAAGAACCAGAGCAGCAGCTCCGGCACGCGGCAGGCCGAGGGCTCATCAGCAGAAAGCGGGTCGCAGCCGGCGGCGTAGACGGGGAGGTAGTAGTTTGTGACGCCGGCGTCGGGGCGGCTTCCGGTGACCATGCGCTCCGTGTAAGAGCCATTGTACGTCTTTTCGCGGCGGTACATTTGGTCGCGCGACAGGTTGTAGTTGGAGTCGTGGTTGCCGTAGGTCGAGGCCCAGGGGAGGCGGCGGGCGGCGACGGGCCGGACGATGCGGTCGACGTGGTCGAGAATGTCCCTGCCCTGGTACTCGTCGCCCGAGATTAGGTCGCCGTTGAGGACGACGAGTTGCGGCTGCTCGGCGTCCATGATGGTGCCCATGAGGGTGGACGTCTTGATGTCCCATAGCGGGCCTTGACCGGCAGCGTCTGAGTAGCGGATATGTTAGTTGAATGCTGGGTTTATTTTTTATTTTTTATTTTTATTTTTTTCTCTTTTGAATGTTTAGGGGGGCATTTTTACTTTCTCCAAAATGAATATCGTTAAATACGGAAATATGAAACTTGCCGTCGGCGGTAAAGTGCAGCGGCGGCTTGGACGTTGGCGCCGCGACGACGGCGGCGGCGCTGGCCAGGGCAGCGACTAATAACAGTGTCTGGGCGAGCATGATGGATCTTGGCGTTTGCGCTTGCGCCACCGACTGCAAGTTGCCGTTCCGGAACAAAGGGCTAGTTATTTCGTTGCCAAGTACCACATTATGAAGAAGAAAAGAAGAAAAGATGAAGAAGAAGAAGAAGAAGAAAGAGTTGGAGGAATCGAGGCGCAGAGTGACGAGAAGGGAAGAGGGGGGGGCCACGCACATCATATCCGCCTTGTCACCGGCTCGTCAGATTAATAACCCCCCCAAAAAAAGACACACAGCCCATGTAAATAGCCAACGACGACAGTTCTGGACTTTTGTCGACTCTTGGGCACTGCACGGGCGACGCCATCGTCTCTGGTTGGCTGGGTCGGCAGCTCCCCTCCCCCTAAAGAGCACCGCCTACTATAACATCGGATTGTCAATAGCGAAGAACAAAAAAAAAAAACGAAAAAAAAAAGAGCTTTTCCCCGTATTACCAGTAGCTTAGCAACAGAGTTTCCACCTAAAAGGGCTGTGTGGCGTCGTGAACCTGTTGTCTGGAACTCTGGGGCGGCTGAGCCCGGGATATGGGTTGTCCTCCCGAATAGGGCTGGCTTGGCTGGATTGCGCCATTTGCCCACGGCATACGATGAAAGTCGTCGTCAGCTTACCGCATTACAGCAACTATTTACCGGTAACTAGGTAAAAGGGATCGAGGTAAAAGAAGAAAAATTCAAAATTGCCACAAGATCCCTTCAACAAGTAGTATAGGCTGATCGAGAACGTCCTTGGTCGAGAATAGGCGGGCAAGATTGAGCTTGGGTCATGCTCCATCACGTTGGTCATGCTGGCTGCGCGCCTCTTGTGTATTTAGATTACATATTGTTTGTTCGGCCACTGAGCCGGATCATATAGCCACTCGGCACTATTGGGCCGGTTTTCAGCGCCAACTTTAGCGCTAACGGTACGCCGCCAGAGTGGTTCAACGCCCGAGGCAGGGGTCCTCTAGTAACTACGTAGTTGGTGATGCCGACTCATGCACGGAGCCCTGGCGCCCGCTTTGCCGGTACCACATTTCACAGCCTGGCAAGGCGGAGACTTTTCTTCTTCTTCTTCTTCTTCTTCTTCTTCTTCTTCTTCTTCTTCTTCTTCTTCTTCTTCGCCAGTGGCCTGAAGAATAGGCCCACGCGTTTTGACTTGATTATAGTTTGTTAGTGCCAAGAGACGGAGTCGCACCGGAACGGGTGTGAACAGGCCCGAGTGAGGCACAGTTTGTGTATGTACTCTCTCTCACCTTTTGAGGCCAAAAAAAAAAAGGGAACCAAGAGCACATTGAAAAATGTTGTGATTCGTTAATGAATAGACTAGTCAATACTGGGGCTACGGCTGAGAAATGCCGTTGTTAATATACACGTCCATGTCATTGGTGCAACAAAGCCGATTTAGCGACTGAATCCGCCGCCACTTGGCTAATTCTTGGCTTCAATTTTGATAATTACGATAAACGATGATTATGACTGAGCAAATCTACAACTGTAGAGAAGCAATGGGCAAAATAAATACAACAACGCAATTGTCGCTTCAGGGGAGCAAGTCATTCCAATCCTCGCCTAGAATCTGCCTGACTTGTCGCAGGATATGCTCCCCCCAGCCCTCAATGAACCAATACCTGCCCAGTGTCTGAACCAGAATCGCAAAGTGCCCCAGCAGCACCAGCGAAACATGGTCTCTTTCCGCCAGCTTTGCCACAAAGTCGGGGTCCAGCGTGTAAGCCCACGCCATGACGACATGGACCTGGCCGTGTGTGCATTTCTTGGGCACAGCAGCATCTTCCTTCTCCTCCTCCTCCTCCTTCTCCTCACCAAAGGTCGTCTCGAAGCATCTTGTGAGGGACTCGATTGCTCGCTCGTACATTTTTGCGGCAGCAGCAGCATCATTAGCATCTGAACCTGTTTTTCTTTTCGCGGCCACGTCTTGGATTCTTCCCAGAGTCTCGCGCCAATTCCATGCCCGGCGCGCAGAAACCCCCCCGCATCCAGACCTGCAAGCACCACCACCACCACCACCACCACCACCACCACGACAAGAAGCCTCGTCTGGCGTCGTCTCTGGCACTGGCGCGAGAAAGCCCGAGAAAACGGTCGAGGAGCCAACCGTTTCGATCACGAAGCGCACACCGCGCAGCAGCGACATCCACGGCACGAGCCCTTGCTGCTGCGCGACCAAGAGCAAATCGCCCTCCGACGACGGGCCCCGCGCAAACGCCGTGAAGCAAATCAGCACCGTCACAATGTAGAGCGCCTGGCAGTTGCCGACGTCGAGGCGCGGCAGCATGGGGACTGCCAGCCGCACGGCGGCCTCGTAGTGGTGCTCGGCAAGACGTAGTCGACAGTCTGCGGCGCTCGTCGTCGTCGTCGTCGCGGGTCCACGTAGCCGGACAACATGGTACGCGGAGAGGGACAGCATAATGTGAAAGATGCAAGGGTGCTCGCGGCCGAGACGTGGCGCCGCGTCCCGCCACAGACGCGCATCGCCGAGGGTTGGTGCGGTGACGGTGTGGTAGTGGTGCAGCAGCGCGAGGTCGTCGACGCCTAGCTCTGCTAGCTGCAGATTTGGCTGTGTGTATAGAGGGACCGGCTGCGACGGTCGGGTCTGCAGCTGGTTAGAGGAGGAAGAAGAGGAGGAAGAAGAGGAGGAAGAAAAAGAGAGAGAAGAAGAGGAAGAGGAGGAGAGAGCCTCGTCGTGAAGGCGTAGGGCCCAACCGCTCCAATCGGCTCGCGGTCGGCCGCGACGTCGCTTGGTGACTTGTTGCTGGCGCGTTGTTGTTGTTGATGCTGTTGCCGTGGTCGTCGCCCATCTTTTTCTTTCTAGCAGCGGCAGAAAGTCGCATGGGACGCCAAACTGGACGCAGTTTCTACACCCAGAGCTCTCTTCATCGCACTGAATAGAAAAGACAGGAATCAGTTTGGGAGTTTGGGAGGTGGTAGTAACCCCCCCATCACTTCAAAACGCACCTTTACTTTTCGTGCCTTGCACGTCTGGCAGCCGTCGCGTGATTTGGTATGGCGTCTTCGGGCTCTCTTGACCACGTTTGTTGGAGCGCGAGCGCACGAGGTGGCCTGCACTTCATACGCCATGGTCCGTCCAGTGATGACAATTTCAGCGCATTGAGGTGCATTGAGGGAGACATTTGGTCAAGGATTCTGCTTTTTGGATAAATGTAATCGAGTGTTTTTCTCCGATTCATGTCATTTCTCGGGATGCAAACCGACCGGCGGAGGGGCCGTGACGCGGCGTTCCCCCCCCCCACGCCGTTTTTCATCGGGGCGCAGCAAGGCTTGTGGCGGGGCACAGTGGCGGGCTTGTGCGGAAGAGACGCGGAAATTATCTGATTGGTTGAGCCCTATGCCAACCCCGCTTTATAGGTACTAAACAGGCTGCTCATCATTCCAAGTTACCCCTGGTGCCCCCTGTAAGCTACCCGCTTTCTTTGAGATCGCAACCGAGACGCCAGACAAGGGTCCGGGCAAATACTCAAGGAGGCGAGATGCAATCATAAAGTCTTTGCTATAAATCTAAAAATACCTTAGTCAAATTGACATGACCATTTTAGCGTGTCGTCCTCTTTTAGGGGTCGCCGTGTACGTCATTAAACTCAAAACAAGTCTGCGAGACAGCTCTCCGGATCTCGCTGTCTAGACTAAAAGTGACATTGACCTCAACAATCCCCCACTCTTGGGAGATTTTTGCCAAATTCCACCGTAGACTCAACCTCGGAATATGCTGGCAGAGCGTCGCTTCTCTGGTCTTTCATCTCTTGCGCCCCTTTCGTCTCCGTCCCCTGCAGCCCTACTCCAACTCCCGAATTCCCCTCGAGACCCTGCCCACCTTGCTGCTCCTCTGCATCAGCCTTTTGCGCCTCGCTGCCCTTGCGGCATGCGCAGG
This sequence comes from Beauveria asiatica, assembly GCA_038367545.1. Taxonomy (NCBI): domain Eukaryota; kingdom Fungi; phylum Ascomycota; class Sordariomycetes; order Hypocreales; family Cordycipitaceae; genus Beauveria; species Beauveria asiatica. The sequence continues at coordinate 24,323 of JAAHCF010000195.1, read as the reverse complement.
CCGCCACCGCATCCACAAACCACAACACGGCGCTGATGCCGCTGGCCGCCACGGCCATCGCGACCGCCGACCTCGTAAAGTCGAGCTCCGTGGCGGCAGCCTCCGATGCGACGAGCTGCCCGTAGACGGCGCTCGCGACCACCCAGAGCAGGCTGAGCAGAGCCTGGCAAAGCACGCAAAAGACCAGACTGGCGGTCGATGGCGGCGCACGGCGCTGTCTGAAGCCGCAGGCCAGGGCTGTCAGCGTCGACAAGACGGATACCACCTGGGCGTATATCCAGCGCGAATCGGCGTGGCGGCCAGAATGGGACCAGCGACCAAGGTCCACCCCGGAAAGTGCTGCGACGAGAATGGCGAGTACGCATTGTCCAGTGCGTATTGCCGCATTGGTCGCGTCGTAGGTATTGCGGTTCGCATGTTTGAGGCAGCGAGACATTGTTGCTTATTAGTGCCACCGACAAGTAGAATGAAGAAAAAAAACAAAAATGAAAGAAAAGGTAGAAAGCTGGCTTTGGTGGTGCTCGAGTTTGGTGGGCAGCACGAACCCCTACTTATAGGTGCAAAAGTTACATTCGCCACACGCGATTGCCGGTCAACGACAACTATCAGTGTTGGCACTTGGAGGCCAAAGATGCAGGTAGTTTGTTTCTCCATTGTGACCAGCCTGTCAAGAAGTAAGCGAAAGCGTGGAAAAGCATGCATTCATCATCATCGGATTACAGTTTTGACATGGGGAATGCGTAGCGCTGTTCCCAAAAAAAAAAAAAGAAAAGAGAAAAAAGAAATGTCCCACAAAACACAAAAACTGTCGCAGATTACTGGCTTGAATTTTCGTACCTGAATACGTAAAATACGTCTCAAGATGAGTCGTGGTTGATATCAGCTATCAATACCCACAACCAAAAGTTCAAGGACCACGAGCACTACTAATGTTAAATAGATATATATATATATATATATTATATAAACTCGTCTCTGCCCAAAGTATGATTACAGCAGTTCTTCTCATCATTTTAAATCCTCAAAGATGACCAACATGGATCAATACGAAGTCGGCAATGGGCCATTCGGGCCCGTTGTAAACGGCACCATGGTCATTGAATTCTACCAATACAGACCAAACGAAGCAGCCGGATACGCCTTTATGGCTTTATTCGCCTTGACGACTATAGCGCATCTGTTCTACATGTTCCGACTCAAAGCCTACATCTTTGTACCATTCATCTTGGGAGGCATCGGTAAGCTTGCGACCACGTCAGCACCAAGTTCTGTGACTTTATCAATAACCCTGGATTTCTTCTTTTTTCCTTTGGCACAGCGGAAACGTTTGGATACTATGGAAGGGCTCTCTCACACAACCATCCTGCCCGTCTCGGACCCTGGATCCAACAGAACCTTTTGATCCTCGTCGCGGCTCCCCTGCTCACCGCCACCATTTACATGAGCTTGGCGCGCATCATCGACGCCCTGCAAGCCAACAAGTACTCTCTCATCAGCACGAGATGGCTTTCCAAAATCTACATCCTCATCGACATCCTATGCCTGGTCAGCCAGCTCGCGGGCACCGTCATGCCAGCGTCGGGAGACGCCAAGGTCATCGAGCTGAGCCGCAGGATTATCCTCGGCGGATTGCTCGTACAGCTCGTTGTGCTCGTCTTCTTTTGCATCCTGACGGGATACGTTTTGCGTGCCCTGTCACGCCGCGAGGCAAAGTTGTTTGCATCGGATGCAGGTGTCAACTGGAAAGCCCATCTCTGGACCAGCTTGGTGGCTGCGAGCCTGGTGCTGGTGAGGAGTCTCGTGAGGGCTGTCGAGTACGCGCAAGGCGAGCACGGCTTCATCATATCCGACGAGATCTTTATTTACCTGTTTGACGCGGCGGCAATGTGGCTCGTCATGGTCGCCTACCTGCTGGTCCATCCCAGCCGGCTGGTGCGAGATGCGTACTTGCTTCTGGAACCTCCTGTCCAGATGGACGCGCGGCGCCTGACCCGTGCGGACGAAGAGCGTTGGAGCCACACGGCGTTTGCGTCCAGATAGAGCAGTGAGATGCTTGAATGAGTAAAAGCCTACTTACTGCAACAAATACCCTGGTACAAACAACGTTTGGGTGCGGAATGGGTAGTAGGCGCATCAATTACGCGACTGACGACAAGGCCAAACCATTACTGCATCTGTCTCCAAGACTGCAGACAGACAATGAGATTTAATCTTCACGAGAGAGATCAAGTGCAGCCCTTTCATTTCAAGTAGTGCGTGCAATGATCACGGCGCTGGCAGGAAAAGGTAGTTGTCGGTTGAACATGAGATTGCAAGGGCAAGTATTGGCAGTTCCAGTAAAGAGAGCTGACACTATGCTCATGATTACCCACCAAATAGTCGTTGTGCTTCGGATCAAATATACATACATTGCGACTACTTTCCTCTTCTTACGCGTGTCCGGCACTGGCCGCCTTTTTCTTCGAGTCAACGTCGTCGTCTACAGCTGGCGCCGCCGGAATATCAACTCCACCAATTCGATACTCCAGCCCAACGTAGGCGTCGCTGACCACAATCACATCCAGCTTCCGTACGCCCTCTGCCTGTGGTAGCTTGATCGTGGTGCGTGCCATGGGCTTCGTCTTAGCCTCGACCTTGCGCGGGCCGCCCGAGCCCGACGCCGACCATCCCACGCGCTTCACGGCAATGACTTCGTCCCGGGCGGCGTCAGCTACCATGACGAACCATCCCTCAGACTGCGGCTTCGGAAGCTTAGGCGCGTAGATGCGCGCTTCGCGCTCCACCAGCGCATTTAGACGCTTCAGGCTCACAGTCACGGACAGCGCCGTCTTGTCCTCGACTAAAACGGACACATTGGGGAGGATAGACGCGGCTCTAGCAAAACGACTCTGAATGTGTGACGGCACGCGGAGGCGCTTCGCAAGCTGCGACACTTGTTGCGGGCTGTAGGCACTCAGCTCCTTGAGCGACAGCGTTTCCTTCTTGATCGACTCGAGCTCCAGACCCGGAAGAATGCTCACTGGCGGGTCCGTCGGCCAGCGGGCGCACTTGATGGATTGAAGCAGGCTCATCATCTGTAGACAACTCGACAAGTGGCCCACTTCGGTCAGCACGTCGATTGAAGCCTGCATAATACGAATGGCCTGGTCAAGCACACTTGTCTGATCACCGACGTAATCCGTAATGGGCAAATCAATGCGTGACATGTGCGCCTGGAGCAGAAGAAATGCCTTCACATGAGGATCCCACATGGGCAGTCCAAACGAATGGCCGGGAAACGGCAAATTGTCGGACAGTGTTTCGTTGACCAAATCTTCATTGTGGCGCACTGGCAGCTCGTCGTATTCGGTAGCTCGCGACATCCACGACAGCACGTCCAAAAACGTGGCATTGGCCTTGGCGTGGCCGCTCAAGTGGCGAATCGTCTTGTGGGAAAGGTAGTAGTAACTCATAATCTTTCCCAGCGGCGTAGAGTCGACGTCGCCGTTGGGGAAAACCTCGACGCACCTCGACTTGGCCAGCTCATCGAGCGCGTTGTTGACCATCTCCACCATGTACTCGTTGGCGACTTGCTGTGCCGTTATGGTGCTGTGCTCTTCGGCCGAGATCTCGAGCCCGTAGTAGGAAGGATTCTTGTGTAGACGTCGGAAGAAAAATGTCCAGGTCAGATAGTCTAGCGCATCCTGTTTGGTCAAGATGGTCTCGGCGGAGACTTCGGCGCACAAATGGTTATCGAGCACTGTGTGCAGGGATGACTCGACAGGGAAGCCGGTGTGCAAAAAGTGCTTGTAAAAGTCCTTCTTGGAATCTTGCGTGAATATACGGGCGACGCCTGAGTTGTCGAACTGAGGACGGCCTGCACGACCAAGCATCTGAAGGACATCGGTAAGATCCATGTCCCTGTAGCCTTCCATCTTTGCATCATAAAACTGCGTGCCCTTTACGACGACAAGATGAGCAGGAAGATTGACACCCCAGGCAAGAGTACTGGTTGCGACAAGAATCTGGATCTTGTTATTGAGGAAGAGCTCTTCCGACAGTTGACGGTCCGACTCTACAAGACCGGCATGATGCAGACCAATACCAAAGTTGATGGCCTCCTTCAAGGCATCATCCTTGACACGGGAGAGATTCAGTTGCAGATCTTCCTCATCCATATGTAGGAAGCGACGAGGGTCCTCCTCCATGCCACAAAAATTGATAAGGTCCTTGGCCGTTAGTCGAGTCTGTCGACGCGAAGCAACAAAGACAATGACGGGCTTTTCAGGGCTGTGGTTCTTTATGGCGAGGAATGTCGGTCGGTTCATCGACTGCATTAGAGGACAGAATCCTCGGACCTCGGGGAACCCATCGATATATAGCTCCAAGGGAACTGGACGCACAGAGTGTCTGAAATTGAACAGACCCTCCTTGACACCCAGCCAGTTGGCTAGGTCGCTAGCGTTGGCGCACGCAGTAGACATGCCCAGAAGGCGAACTGCGCTCTTGGTCATCTCGGCAATATAGTTCATTCGCGAGACGATGATCTCAAGAATAGGGCCGCGATCACCCGCGAGCAGATGGATTTCATCAATGATCACCAAGCTTACTTGTCTGACATAGCCTCTCGTCTGCCAAGAGCGAGATATGCCATCCCACTTCTCAGGGGTGGTGATAATGATGTCAGCATTTTTTATGGTGCGAGTATCTGGTGTATTGTCACCAGTCAACTCGACCAGCTTCAACCCGAGGGGCCCAGCCAGGCGAGATCCCCAATCCTTGACACGTTCGCGAACGAGAGCCTTCATGGGCGCAATGTAGACAACCTTGGAGCCGGGACGCTCACGGAATGCCCACCACATGGCTAGCTCCGCCGCGACCGTCTTTCCAGAACCAGTGGGTGAACCTAGGAGCACGTTTGCTGCTGTGTGGTAGAGGGTGTGGAAAATCTGCGTTTGCATGGGGTTGAAGAATTGGAAGCGTTTCGCATACAGCTCTTCCAGAGGAGGATTCTTCAAAGCGGAGAGGGGCAGAGGCTGCAGGTCTAGAAGATCCGTATACACACTTTCCGTGTCGGGTCGAATAAGATGCTGGAAAGACACTGGCGTGACCGTCTCTGCCCCGAGCCATCTATCAGATACAGCTCTGACGTAGATTTGCGTCGGCAAAGGATCCGATAATGGAATCGTAAAGTTGAGCTCGTGATCATCATGTAGCTTCCTGCGATTGAGAATGAAGTATTCATGATGATAGATCTCGGACGTTTCCGAGTTTTCAACCCAAATGTAGAACGATTCCGAAGTGCCGTGAATGTGGTCTTTCCACTGAAAATCGGGAATAACATAGAGCTTGATTCGCAAGACATCTCTGTTGAGCGGCGCGATTTCCGCTTCAACATGGACTGTGGGAAAGTTCTTAAGAATGTTGGCAATAGTTTTGCCGGCTCCGTGGTTATGGACGAGGGCTCCAATCTCAGCAGGCTCCATTTCCTTCATGGCTTCAATTGTCAGATGTTCCTTCGAGTCAAGCTGGTTTAAGATGGGCTTAGCCAGGTCAAACTGATGCAATGGGTGTTGGAAGGGCCAGATGCGCTTCTCGATAGATTTGGAAAGGGTCAGCAGCACTAAGCATTGATGGCCCCAGCGACGATTCAACGCAAGCATGAAGAGTGCTCTGCAAATTCGGCCAGATTGCTGAGCAACATAATTCATGTCGTTTGATAAAGCAAAGTCCTCGGGTTGAGAGCGCGAAATATAAGATTGGAGAAGGATATTGGTTTTTGCCTGCGGCGTGTCGATGCCACCGTCAACGGCGCAGGGAATAGCTTCATCTTTGAGTTTGGTAAGCTCCTTTGCTTCAGTGTCTCGGGACTGGACATTGTCAAACTCTCCACTCATGCTGATCATTTTGAGAACGTCCGCTTCGGTGGCCTGATCTCGCATCATGGCGTTGAATACCTGGATACTGCCATGCAAGATGTAGTACTGACTTGCAATCCTGCCAATATCCTTGCTTCGCAGCTCCTCAGTCGTCTCGTTGAAGATGATCATCTGGCACTGCTGTAGCGTGCGCGCTGCCTGGATAGCCAGTTGGCGACGTCTCTGAACAAGAGTTGGGTCATCTCGAATCTCGGCCCATTCAATGCCATAAGTGATGGGGCTTCGTTGCATGCGAACAAAAAGGTAGGAATATCCGATCCACTGGACGGCATCCGGAATTGACGTGACTGTACCCAATGCAATCTCTGCGTTGAGATTATCCACCAGCTTTGTCGAAAACTTGGATTCGATCGGCTGTTGCTCTGTGACGGCCGTGAGGTAGTGCTGTAGTTTGTCTTGTGTGGTGCAAATCATGCCAATACCAGTGTCTTCGAACTGGGGACGACCAGCGCGACCGAAGATTTGCAACACGTCAAGTATGCCAAGATCAACGAATTTGCCATCTTGTGCACTGTATACTTGAGTGCCCTTGATAACAACAGCGGCGGCTGGCAAATTGACACCCCAAGCGAGGGTTGCTGTACAGCAGAGAACTCTGAGCACACCTTCGCCAAAGAGCTTCTCCATCAGATTCCGGTCGGCTCGCGCCATACCGGCGTGGTGAACACCGATACCCTTGGATAGAAGCTCACGAATATCTTTGGATCGAGAAGAGTTCATATCTCGCACTGCCTGCTCATATTTTGGGTGGCTGGTCGGATCAAAAAGGTCAACGCAAAAAGACTCGATTGCTTTCTGGTGCAACATTCGTGCCGTGACCATGGTGTCTCGCCGAGAGTGCACAAATACCATGACTTGATGATCAACTTCGAGCATCTCTCTAGTTTTATCAAAAGCGACAGTATCCAGGTTATCTTTCGATTGCTTGCTGCCCGCCTTTCCTTTGACACCGATAAAGTGCTGCTCCAGAGGAACGGGTCTGAAAGACGCATCAAAGTAAAAGAGACCAGCATATTTGTTGACTTTGAGAAAGTCGGCGACATCGATGTAGTTTGGTAAAGTGGCACTCAGACCAATGATACGGATGAGCGACTGGGTGCTTTCGACTTGGCGCTCGGTACGGGCGACAAGCGATTCCAAAACAGCTCCACGCTCATCATGAAGCATGTGAACCTCGTCAATAATCAGTAGGCGCACTTTTTGAACGAGCTCAGTGTCTCCGGTGCCTTTTCTGGTAACGACATCCCACTTTTCTGGTGTCGTTACAATGATTTGCGTCTGGATAATTTCAGACTTTGTGAGCTGCATATCTCCAGTATATTCTCGACACTTTATACCGAGCCATGCAAGACGCTTGCCGAGCTTGCCTGTGACTTCAGCGGCAAGAGCCTTCATGGGCGCAACATATACAATCTTGAAGTCTTCCAGATCAACGGCGAATTCTGTAGCAGCAGTGTCTTCCATGGGGTTGGGGAAAACATGCTGGCCGATCGTATGGAGAATTGTGAGCATTGCAGCATCGGTTTTACCCGCACCAGTGGGGGCACAGATGAGCATGTTTTCGCTGGTCTTGTACGCGACGGGGTACACGAGACTCTGCATGCGGTTGAGCGCCTTGTAGCCCTTGAAAGTGTTGCGGCAGAGACCGTCCAGGTCTTCAATCTTGACCAGCTTCTGACCAGGGCCGAGTTTGCCCTTGACGCCGGCCGGAATGGAATACTCTTCATATTTGTCGAATTGCTTTCTCTCACTGCCTGCCGGGAGCCCGTATTTTTTGCCTGCATAGCTGAGTGTGTTTCCGGCGCTATGAGACTTGTATACGTGTGGGTATTGCGTCTCGCGCGAAAAGCTTGGGGCGAGCGCGGCATTCTTATGCTCATAATCTTGACGACGCAGCTGCTCGTCACGCTCGGCCCTGGATAGCAAACGGCCGGTGGCTTGGTCACCAGTCGACACAGCAGCCGCACTAGACGCACTGATTTCGTCCTTGTGCGCAATCAGTTCGATGATAAAGTCGAGATCGTCGAATCCGACAAGGTCTGTCAGTTCTATTTGCAGCTCCTCGTCAGACTTTGCAGAGCTGATGGCGCTGAGAATCTGCGCCTCAAACACGTCTTCTGAGAGTCCGTTCTTGGACGCAATTGCGGTACACTTCTTTGAAAGCCATACAATGTCATAACCGCCGCTGGCCGAGGGTGCAGCATCCGTTTCGACAAGGTCGCTGCTGTAGTCGTCCGCCTCGTCGCCGGAAATAAAATCCCAGACATCCTGGCCACTATTGCCTGATGAATATCCCTCGAAATCGGCGTCGTAGAGATCGGTCTCGATTGGCCCCGGTAGGGAGCCTGATAGGTTGAGGCTGGCAATGGCAGCTTGCATCGCCTCGAACTGTTGTCGCCACTCTGCTTCTGTTTCGTGAGCCATGGTGTCGTCTTGTGTCGGAGGGGGTAAGTTTGGGATCTTTTCGGTCGATTGAGGGGTCGATTGTTTCGTGCTACAACTTGAACGATCAAAATTCCGAGTCAATAAACGTATCCGCCTCCAGATACCTTAGGGAAGGCCACTCAAGGCTCGCACTTTTGTCGATGCAGTCAGCCTGGTGAGGTGGGAGTCATACCGCCTTCTGCCCCACGTAATTCAAGCTTGACCTGCCCGGCCCCGCTGACAGAAGCTTGGCGGTTTTTTTATGACGAGTTCGATGATGCTAGTAAAATTTGGCCGAACTTGAGATGAAATTATTCAGAGAGAGTCAAATTTGCTTTTCAAGGCACTATTGGTATCAGAAAGTGCGCCAACGCTAAATTACAAGAGATGATAATGCAAAATTGCTAAATATGGCTCCCAATCGAAACAGGAAGCATCCCACCAACGCCGAAAGAAGGGAAAAAAGTCGAGGTGTGTCCTAGGTAATTTTGCGATCAGTTGCCGCCTCCATTTCTATAGCCGCGATAAAGGCTCTGTCCTTGACCCAGAGGGGCATGGATTTTATGAGGAGATGTTGCAGAGCATGAGCCCAGTACCCTACAACGACGCCGTGGCCATAGCCGGCCTTTTCGAGGGCGGCACGGGCCATTGTCTGGGAATCCGGTGTGAACAAGGACGGCTTTTCCGTGAAATAGGCCGTATTGGTGGTCTTGCCGACTCGAACACCCAGTAATTCAACGTCGCCACCCCTTCCGAGCAATTTCATCTCACGAACGACGGCTTCCGTCATAGTCAGTAAGAAGCGCTTGCTGGCACAGTACGACACAAGCAAAGGCAGGCCGTTGTCGGCCAGTGAGCTGACATTGACGACGAGGGACGGTGAGTTTTGACGCAGCGTCGGGAGCAGGGCGCGAGTGAGATGGAGGGGAAAGAGGGCGTTGAGGCTGACGTTGCCGGTGATGCGAGCTTCCGAGGATTCACCAAGAGACAGGAATGTCGGGTTGACGGCGCCGCCGCCAGCGTTGTTAACGAGGACGGTGAGGTTGAGGCCGTCAAGGTCGGTACGCAGCGCGTCAAAGTCAGCGGGAGGCGCGGCGGCAGAGGAGCCGTCGTCTTGGTCGTGGTTGTGGGACTGCCCGTGTACCGGGCGGATGCAGTTGAGGCAAGCTACTTTACTAGCGTCGGCGATGAGGATGCGAAAGCACCTGTCGGGATGGCGGTCCTGCAGCTGGGACATGACAGATGCGAGCTTCGCACGGTTGCGGCCGTGTAGCACAACGTTGAAGCCTTGCTTGGCGAGCTCAGCGGCAAAGCCACGGCCGATGCCGTCGGAGGCGCCTGTGACCAGGGCCCAAGGCGGGTGGCCGTTGGTGGCATGGGCATAGCGGGCTATGCGGGAGGGCAGCAGGTAGACGCTCACAAACTGCATAGCCCTTGTGACGGCGACGACGGCGGTGAGCAGGCCAATGGTAGCAAAGACGCCTCCGAGGCGGGACGAGTCGGCGGTAGTATTCATGGTTTCTGATAAGAGCGTGGGCGGGCGATTACACACAAGAGCAGAGAGCAAGACGCAGAGGCAAGCGAGGACGCGAAATGCTGCGTGTTCCGAAACAGCTCGGCTCAACGGCCGGGCTGGCGCGGGCCAAGGACAAGTGCAGCAGAGGCTTGTGGTGGTGCTAGTCAACGGCGCGGCCCATATGGAGATGAGACGAGGGGCGGTTGCTACCGTTGGTGTTTGAGCTCGCGAGGCAACAGCGTAGTGAAGTAGATAATAACTGGTACGGCGAGTAGAGCAGGAAACATGTTTGGATGCGAGACGCTTTTCCAGGAGGCAAGTGATTATTATAATTCAGTTTCTAGCCAGCGGCAGCCATGACAGCGACAAGGACCAGTGAGAGGTCCAGCCAGCACAAGGCGCCCCGTAAAAGCTCGCCCTTCACGGGGTCGGTCTAGCGTTGAAGCTTGGGGAGGTGGCATGTCAGGCGAGGGAGGCGTGCGAGGGCGACGTACTCGGTAATCCGTACACCGCACGGAGTAGACGAAACGAAATAGTGCCAGTGCGTGTCTCTGATGAGATGGGCGACTGGGGGCGCAGCGCCGCGTACTGATAGGTGTGTCACAAAGGACGAGCGGGAATTGGATCATGGGTTGGAACGCCTGGCAAGCATGGGCAAGTCAAAAAGGATAGTTGGAGGACATGAGGTTGACGTGGTTGAACAGGTGCAGCCAGTCAAGTTCCAGCCGTGAGCCGGAACAGTTTGAAGCCGGCCGATGGGCGCCCCGCTTCGGGCCCCGCTGCGGGTCACTGAGTGTGGCACTACTCATCCAGGATCACAACGAAGCGGCGCGCGCCACGGGCCCGAGGAGATGCAGATGGGGCGTTTAATTAATCGAAAACGGTGTTGATTAGTCTTAACAAGGCCGTGATTACATGTGGCGGTGTTGGTTGAAGAATGCAGCCTTTGCTCAGTTCGTCCCTCAACCGTCGAATCTCCTAAATAACTTATCCCGTTGACTGCCACGTGACCGGGTACTACTCGCCTTACTTATGCGGAATACATGCCTGCAGTGGGCCTAAAGTATCTCTGAGAAAATCACCGCGCTGGCACTGTGCAATGCCGCTGAGATTGACTTGTACAGCATCCATGCACCGTACCGACTCCCCTGTAACCACCTGCAACAAACTAAATCCTCTCACCACTATTATTACTCCGTAATGAGGATAACTCCGTATTTTACTCTGTACCAACGTCCCGAAATAGCATCACCACACTTTCTCAACTTTCACATTCGTACCACCTGGCGTCCACGGCATCTCACTTTACCGTCGTTCACGGCATCGTTCTTCACGGCATCTCACTTACCGTCGTTCATCAATACCATTACCGTCCACCTTCCGGCCGGGCTCCACCCACCGTCCCCCGGATCCTCAACTTGCCGCTGCCGCTAATCATGTTATCACTTCATACAACTCCCGTCATTCGACACGGCGCGCCGATCCATGTAAACCACGCGCAACCTGCAAACCACTCGTCAGATTTCGGCTACGCAGTTGCCGATAGTGCACCCTGTACTACATATGATGATACGCGGAATTATCGGCGCACCTCCAACGCTCGCTTTCACAACAGCAAGCCATCTGCGCAATGACGACTTTGTCGTCGACTCGCATTCACAATCATCTTGCATGTTGACATCAAGCTCTTATTCCATTATATAATCCAAACCACCGCATTGACAAACATCAACTAGAATTAGCATAACGTATACCCCGTCTCTCAGCCTCGCCGTCTGCGCCTCCTCGCCTGACCTTCGCTCTTCTCGGGCCCATCATTGTCTTCTGCAAGATAAGGCCGTCGCTTTCCTTTCCATTGCCTCGCTGGCTGAATACGTGTTGGCGCAGTATCCGAGGGCTCGCGACGTCGTCGGGTCGGCCGCTGCGGCATCGATTGGCTCTCCTCTGCGGCTTGCGCGACTCTTTGCTTCGCGATGCGAGCGCTCCGCCTCGGCCCTGGTATTTCTGTCGTTCCTGGTATTTCTGTCGCTTCTGGTACTTCTGTCGGCCCTGGTATTTCTGTCGGTCCTGGTATTTCTGCCGCTTCTGGTATTTCTGTCGCTCCTGGTATTTCTGCCGCTTCTGGTATTTCTGTCGCTCCTGGTATTTCTGTCGCTTCTGGTATTTCTGTCGCTCCTGGTATTTCTGTCGCTCCTGGTGATTCCCGCCTCCCGCCAGACGCACCATGGTCCAGCCTCCTGCCCTCAGCGCGCCTCATCGCAGAAAGTATCTCGTCCATGCTGTTCAACTCCTCCAAGTCTGCCCCTTCAGGCTCATCCCCTTCCCCCTTCCACCTCCACCCAACCATTAACTCGTTCAGTAACCCTCCCAGGTCATTCCACTTGTCGTCCCATATGCCCTTCTCCATCCACTGCCTGCGGATAAAATCATCTGCTCCTGTCGGCCAGCGCTGTTGGTCATCTATTGTTACCCCGTCTCTCCTTGTCGACTCCACCATGCACTCGACTTGAAAGGCAAACCACGGCCGAGAACCGATAAAGTTGTCGCCTTGCTCACGAGTCCAGCCCTCTTCTGGTATTTGACTTTGCCGGAGAGCCGTTTCGTTCTTCAGCTTTCCGTACTCGCCTGGACTCATGGCACCGCAGTCTTCGATTTCTGCGCGAAGAAGCATCAGAACTCCACGGCTGTATTGTTTTCGGGGTTTCTGCCACGCCCATGTCCAATTCGTCTTTGGATACTTTGTAAACTCCCAAAGCCTATTCCAAACCCCGATCCTGTCCCAGCGTCGCCGCACAAAGTACCTAGCTACTATGTGCTTATCTTTGAGTGACATGACTTTTAGCTGTTGCTTCGTCTTGTCGCTGGATCGATTACCCTCCTGAAACAACTTGATTCTCTCCATTTCCAAGTCTGCTTCAGGGTCAAGCCTTGCTGCTGGTCTCCCAACCCACGAGCACTCCTTGTTTCGATTTGCAGTTCGTTTCGGTCTTTCTTCAGATCGCAATTCATATTGTTGAACGTCTTTGAATTTAATCACACGCTGTAAGATGGCTTCGTGTTGCTGATACAGCTCTTTTTCTGTCGAAATGACAGCTTCCAAAGCATCGGCATGTTGGAGTATCCCCAGATTTCGTGCCGAGAACTGGGGTGGACTTTCCTGTTCTGTTGGACTGTGGATTACTCGCCTGCTCTCGAGTAGTGCCGGGTTCTCTTCATATTCGACTAGATTTGGCATGACCTGCTGGTTGAGAGCCCTGGTAAAGTCGGCCACCGTCTGCCCAGGGGCGCTCCCGTCGTCGGGAGTTCCATGGTGACTCTGCATGAGCACTTGCTTTCTCACTCAACAGTCTTTCGTTTGTCTCTGTATCAGGAAAAGGCTTGTCCAGACAGCCGGAGGCACAGTCTTTTTATGGTCACTTGGGAGAAGTAGTCTAACATGCACAGGTTGACCGCTTCAGAGCTCGTGATACGAACAGTTCTTCAAAGATTTTTTTTAAACATGCATGTGCGATAAACATTCATAGCTGTATCACTCTACCAGACGTTTTACAGTGGTTTCTAAGCGCCAGCGATTTGCGGCTGCGTACAGTTTCAATATCCAGTGTCGTCGAACATGAGCCGCACTGCTTATACACGATGTGACGGTACACAGCCGCCTTTTAACCCTTGTACAATGTGTTTTATCCTTGTACCGCTTGGGCCTGTACCTGGCGCCTACAAAATTTGTTTCAAGGTGCAAAAGATTTGCTTTTATTGGATATTCTAGAATAATCAGCCTCGACGACTTGCCGAGGGCCTGGCATGAGCGCGAATCTCTATTTCAGGATACCGCTTGAAGAGGACCTTTTATTACCAATTTCTCTTGTATGTTTTATCATTACCTAAGTATTGAAGCTAAAACTATTTTTAAAGAGAAATAAATGCGTTGATGGAGGATTTTGTGGCGTGTCTTGTTGGAGTGCCAACAGACCAACCAGCTCCGGGAGCGGCACGACGGGCTCCCACCATAGCGACTGGCCCATTGCACGCGCCTGGGCACTGCACGGAGTCAGACAGCTTCTTGAGCGTCTAAATGAGTATATACACAATATTAACTAGCCAATAACGAAACGCGAAGTAATTGGTTCGGGTAATTGGCCATCCTGGTGCATCCCAGGCGCGATCGACCAGTTCGCTGTGGTGTAATTGTCGTGTCCCGAAGAAAGCGGTATCAGAAAACAAGCAACAGCAAGAACCGCGGTGAGAAAGTGTAGGAGCTTCATAATTCTCAAGTGAATAAAGCAGATAGGTTTTTGTAAGTAAGTTTGGGGCAAGTTGGTGAGGTCCAGTCCGACGGGGACGGCCTCGTCTTTTGATACATGACCGGCTCTGAGAAATGTTCCCAGAGCACGCCTCAAAATTCAAGTCATATCATGAATCAGTGACTAAGGACCTTCACTATTGCCTTGAGCGCGACGTTGTGCACAATTTGCGCTTTGTCCGTCCGTTGGGGCCGGTCGTGATTCACCGCAAAGTTACGCACTACTGCTCAAAAGCCGGAAAAAATGAACTGTGAAGCATCCGCATGACGCCATAATGATCTGGAAGGGTGAGTTTGAAGTGCAGAATTGAGGATCTGGCCTAGCTGAGTTGGCGGTTGGCCAGTTTTCTGGCCCTTTTGTAGAGTGTCCGGATTATGCAAAAAGCTGGACATTTTACTAAGAGTTCTGTCGATTCTGAATGATGGCTCGGTGACATTTGGCGTATGATTACGCGTGTCTTTGATGCGATTAACTGTTTCGACCGAGAAAGCATTCGCCGAGAGCCTCACGGTTGTTTTCTTCCATTCGGAAGTAGGGACAGACATGTAGCCTTCTCGGCCAGTTCTGTGGCCAGAGTCTCCAATGTGTCTTGATCGAAGGCCCAATCGAGGTAGTATCAATTGTGGTTTGCCAGACAGCTGCGTCTGCTTGTGGACATCTCAGAGAGGCTTTCAAGGGCTTTGTTGCTCTCTGGATGGGCAAATTGCTCAAGCTCGGCTATGAGGGATTCTCGGACTCGGAGAAGACCATATCGAGGCAGAATCTAGTTGCGTACGGCTTCTTGGTGCAGACGATTCAACAGGCAGCGAATCCTGGCAGTAGTCTAGTACTTTGCGAAAGTTCAGAGACGGTCCCCGGGCTGTTCAAGTCCAAAGAAGACAGGTGCTGCCGAGCTGGGGCCAATAATCGATTTGAACATGTAGGGAAGAAACCGTCGGCTCTTCGATCTCTCCGTTGACGATATTTGCCAGCAGTGCACATGTGAGAGAGGGCCACAGTCGAAGAGACCGCGATTGTCTCCTCGTAGTTGGGTGCAGTTCTGTAAATCTCGAATAACTCGGTAAAAAGGAAGCGCCGCTTGAGCACAGACTCAAATTGCGTGCGGCTGGAATGATGCCCAAGAGTTGTGTCTGTATATAGCCAATCTGCGCACTCCGAAAAACAGATGTGATGCGTGCGTGGTTAGATGGAACTCTTCAGGGAATAACTACCTACTAACCTATGCAGGTTACACACAAAATCGCCACTAGCATCAGACGACTTCTTCGCACCACAGGCGACGGTTGCAAGGCATGAACAAGATTACGTATATTTGTTAAAAAAAGAAAAGAAAAGAAAAGAAAAGAAAAAAGAAATCAGACATCGGAGTCTATGAATCAAAGGCAACAGAGCTGGAATTATAAGCTGCGGATTTTGTTATCCACTTGCCTCCTGGCTTGGAGGGGCGGGTTTTCGAATCGTGGGGCATGTGACGAGATGCAACTCTAGGCCACCGTCACCGACTCGTCGCTAGTCTGCTGCATACACGACTTCCCATCTCTCCCATCTTCAAGGAAACCAATAGCCGACATCGCATCACTATCCAGACACACCTTCTCTCAATCGCCATATCCGTCATCATGAAGCTACATTATATTGGTGTACGTTCGTCCCCGGACCCCGCGCCCGTATAGCAGCCGAGGGCGTGCGCACAGCTGACCCGGTGCTCCTCCTCATCGATAGATTATCCGCAACGAAGAGAAGCCCGCGCACGAGCTCGTCGCCGAAAAGGAACTCAGCTCATACTCTCGATTCACACGAAACAAGTACGCCACCACCCTCTCTCGACGACAATGTCTTCCCCTCCCTACGACCTAGCAAAGGGGGGCGACGAGCCACGCGATCCCTCCGCTAACCGACCTCTAGCTATGGCGAATTCATGACATTGTTCGCAAAGACGGTCGCCGAGCGCACGCGACCGGGTCAGCGCCAGGATGTCGAAGAGCAAGGTAAATCTTGACCGATCCCGGCCCGCATTGGCAGACGATGAGTAGTTGCGTAACACGGGCTGATACTCGTCGACTCCCCTCACGAACAGATTACACTTTTCACGCCTACGGCCGCTCAGAGGGAATTTGCGGCATCATCATCTCGGACCACCAGTACCCCGCGCTCGTCGCCCACCAGGTTCTCAGCAAGGTCGTCGACGAATTCCTCGCCAAGAACCCGCGCTCGTCGTGGTCCAGCGGCCAGCCGACGCTGGTTATGCCGGAGCTCAAGGACTACCTCTCCAAGTATCAGGATCCCCAGCAGGCCGACAGCATTATGAAGATCCAAAAGGAGCTCGACGAGACCAAGATTGTGTTGCACAAGACCATCGAGAGCGTCCTGCAGCGCGGCGAAAAGATTGACGACTTGGTGGCCAAGAGCGACGGCCTGAGCGCCCAGAGCAAGATGTTTTATCGTACGTTGGCCCTCCTTTTTTTTCTTACTGCTTTATTTAAATTAGCCGCGACCAAGTTTTGGGGGCTAAATGCTGACATGACCTTTTACAGAACAAGCCAAGAAGCAAAACTCGTGCTGCATTCTGATGTAGATGAGGGGGGGCAACAGGTAGATCCTTTTGGCGTTGGATACTCGAATCGTTTCATATTCCCATGTCATCCCATCCCCGCTTCCGCGTCGGGCACCATGCTGTCTCTTTGTTACAGCAGATATAACCAAGCATTACGTACATGCCTGTTCTTGGCAGCTTTTGCCGGGCTTAATATTTACGAGAAAAAAGAAAAACATCCGAGTCCGATAGACTTTGTTTACAGCAGCACTATAGTTAATATTACGAGGAAGATATCTGGAATACGAGCACAGAGAAAAAGAGACTTTGGCCTTGTGTGTCATATCTAAGGGTGTATATATGTGTTATGTTTACCGTCGCTTCCGAAAAATAAGAAAAAAAAAGCAAAGGACCGATAAAGGAAAGAGAAGAGAGACAGGGAGTAGAGAAGAAGAAGTTCCGCCAGCGGATGATGACATGAAAACAAAATAGTGATGCGCCGAGGCGACTGAAAATGAATCTTTAGAAGAAAAAAGTATATGGTCGTTGTAGATCGTGTGATGTTGTTGTGTTGTATCGTCATGTTGAAAGAGGAAAGAGGCCCTTCAGTTGTGACTTGCGATGGGCGGAGATCCAGCCCAGGCGGGACAAACTATGAGAGGGGGTTGTTTATGTTATGCATGGGGCCATCGTGCTCTGTTTCATCTCGAAACACTGCCCAGACGCCCATTTTTGGAAATCCGAAAAAAAAAAAAACAATTCTCGAGGGAGCAAACAACCCAAAACGGTGTTCGGGTCCGTTATTGCCCCGTCCCTATTGGATTAGAAGGGACTGGCTGCGGCGGCCGCGCTGACCGCTCTCTGCTGCTTCACGCGCCCTCAATGGTCACCTGCTCGCTCCGGCGGTACATGTGCTGCCGTGGCGAGGCGGAGGACTCGCCGGGCTGTTCGCGGTCGGGGTGGATGACGGTGGGCGTGGCCGTCTTGGTCTCGGCGATGCGCTTGCCGTCGTCGAGGGAGATTTGGCTCGCGGCCTTGATGTGCTGGTTGGCGCGGGCGCGGCGGCGCTCGCGCTCGTGTAGCGGCTCCAGGAAGCGGCGCTGGCCGCGCGAGATGCTGATTTGGCGCGCAATGGACACCACGGCGGCGTCCTCGAGCGCCTCTTCCACACTCGCGGGCTTGAGATTCGGCTTGGGCTTTGGCGACGCGCCGGCGCCGGCGCCGGCGGGCAGCTTGCGCAGCGACGTGGAGCGGGAGGGGATGTCGATTTGTTTGGCCGGCGGCATCATCGTGTAGACGGGCGTCGCAATGTTGCTGCTGCTGCTGCTGCCGCCGCCGACGCCATCGGGAAGACGACGGGTAGAGCACGGAGGAGGCGAGAGGGCGGTGGCGGTTTCTCGCTCCGTGGTGTGCCGGAAGTAAGGGCTGTGAATCGACTCAACCGATGGCTTGTGAAATTTGGAATGCAGAAGACGACGGCCCTCGCTGTCTGGGGCCAGAGAAAACTGGCTATCTGGCGACAAGAGCGATGCTCCGGGAGAGTCGGTTTGGTCTTCTGGTGAAGGTGCCCGTGGCGACTGGCTGGCAATCATGGGAAACGTATTTGACCGCAGTCTCAGAGGTACGATATTGATATCGGGTGACGAGTCTTCTGCCCAAGGCTCAGCTATCGGCGTGCGAATCGGTGTTGCGGCTGGGGAAGTAGCTCGTCGAGACCGTTGCACTTCTGAAGAGTGCTCTCTTCGGCTGTCGTCGTTGTTGGCCTTGATCCTGGCAAGCGTCGCCTGCCGCCGCGCCAGCAAGTTGCTTGCCGACTGCTGCTGCTTCTCAATTAGGCTTTCAAACATGACACTGTAGCGCTCAAAGCTGATGTCAGGAATCTCGACATCCAGCATAAGCCCTGGCTGGCCAGGCGTCCACGCCAGTGTTTGCTGCATGTCGCCACTTTGAGGTTGCATCTGAGGATCGGTCAAAGAGCGCGCTCCAAGAGGTTTCTGCTTCTTCAGCTTTGCAGCATCTGGTCGAGATCGATTGGCACTCGCACTAGACACCATGGGAACAGATGGAGAAGGAGCTGGAGTCGTAGGAGTACCGCTTATGTAGTTGGCGCGGCTAGGGTCTGCGCATGGCCGAGAATAGTTGGTGCCGCCATTGTTTGAGTTTATTCGTCTTGATTTCGAACGACCCAGAAACGGTAGGCGCTTGGATATCGAACGAGAGAGGCCCGTAGCTTTTGATTGTTGTTGTTGTTGTTGCTGCTGCTGCTGTTGCTGCTGCTGCTCAGTCATGGTGGCGGCCGGGGACGTGATGGTTGTCATAGTCCGGGGAATCATGCTGGGGTCTTGGCCGGGCACAAGCGCCAATCGTGGGCTTCCCAAGGCTACGCCAATGCCATGATTGTTATTATCCATAGGAAATTGGAGAGGAGAATTTGATTGTTCTGCGTTGAGCGAGCTCCTGGCAGCCATGATATCGAGTAATATGTGTCTTTGTCACCGTTTGTCAGTCAGGTGGAGGGTATAAGCGGCGGGGATTAAGCCAACATGCTAGCGGAGATGAGCGATGACTGGAGAGCTGGCAAGGGAAAAACAAAGACGATCTTGCTTTGGCGAAAGGAAATTATAAAAGAGGAGTGGGAGGGGGCCACACGATGAATCGAGCAAAGCGGTGACACTTGTGTGTGTGCAGAGGCAAGTTTGCAGCCGGCCTGGTCATGCCAGATTCCAAAGAAACCATGGCATGCACATGTACGTCAAGGCTACACAAGCGGTAAATAGCAGGAGCAGCAAGACAGTTAGAGATGAAGAAATGCACACGCTTTCATGCCAAGTTTGGAATACACAGACGATTCCCAAGGAATAAAAATGGGCAGGGGGGTTTAAAGATCCCCCCCCCCCAAGGCCAAGGGTGACGCAGACTGGGTCTCGATTCATTTACATGACAAAGATGATGGGCAGCGCGCGCAACAAAAGCCCGCGCCGTAAACTTATCGACATCGGCACATTACTCTACTTTTTGAAGGGGCCTGCAGCATGCCCAGAAATGGAAAAAACTGAGTTTCTAGTCCCATCCGTACTGGGGCTGGAGCGGGACGCTGGTCCCCGCGGCGGGATGCAAGTCAAGGGAGCAAAATTTGTGTGTTGAAGAAACGTTTGAGCGTTGCACTGAGCGTTGCACTTTTGAGTTTAGTATAGAATAAATAAAGTGTAAAAATAGGGAAGAAGGGGGGGGGGGGGTGGGCGGGCGTGTACAGACGATTTCATAGACTGTCAAGTAACAACGAGCAAGAACATTTGGATGAAAGAGCGGAAAGGAGAGTTTAATGCAACAATGATTGAGACCACCTCGGCACGGATCTCCCCCCCCCCTCTCTTTTGGTCTGCTTTCCCACCAACGTTTCAGATTTTTTGGACTCGCCGCCCACAGCATGTCGCGCATGTTTGCACAAGACTAGACCCAACCCCAGAGTAGAAAGGATGGAATTCAAAATGTCAGGGAGGGGGCTCGCTAATAACTTATAAGTACTTTTGCCTACATGAAGAATACGAAAAAACTGTAATTAATGGGGAGCCGTTGATGCTGCTTATTGATGAGGCTGGCTTGCATGAACGACGACCTCTATGCTCCAGTGACTGTCCATCATCACATCTCTTTTGGGACGCATCTTTGGCAGAGACACGGCAAATTGTCTCGCCAAAAAAACAATTACGTTGACTGCATGCACAGCACGGGGTCTAAAAGGATCCTCTAGTCACCCTCCAATATTAGAATCGGTATCATAATCTGCATCCTCTCAGTAAACCACCAACAAGACGATCCACCGCCACCGACGCCCAACAAGCGGTGCCTGTTTGAGATTAATTATAATACAAGGGGTCAGCCTCTGCAAATCCAAGCAGTCGAATAGCTGAGTTCCGACAGCCTCAATTACCCACTAAAAAGAGCAACTGAAATCCAAAACATTGACCGGCGCTGACTTGCTTGCTTTGCGGTCCCCCCCTTAGCAGACCAAGCGGCAAATGCTGATCAGGGCCCAAGCCATTTCACCTGCTTATGAGTGGGCAGCTCGGTGAGAGCCTCTCTTCTCCACGTTTCTTTCATCATGGGTCCCGATATCTTTGGATCCCGTCTCTTCTCACAGTCTCGCACAACGTCCCGGTTCCGTGCTTGCTCACTAGTAATCACATCCGAACTAACGGAGGTCGGGATGTGGGCTTCACACCAAGGCCCGACGAGACGAGGTGAATTCGTGAATTCGACCTTGCAGTAAAGTAGTGGCCCGTCATTGCCCTATCAGAATCCCCCTTCTCTTCTATTTCTCCGTTGCACATGCAATCTTCAATTCCACATCAATGTCAAACCGCGTAGCAGCGTCGCCTATGACACAAAAAGAACGCCCCTATCGCTCCCTACAATTTTACTCTCCGACGTCGCGCAAAAGTTTTCGGATTGCCTTGTCTCTGCACGACGTAGGCAGGGACCAGCCTTGTCTTGATGACAACTTTGTTTCGACAAGATTGAGCGCGCGCCACTGACTCGATGCTGTCGTGCATTCTTCCATCCGGCGGCCTCGACTTTGGCAAAGGTTTTAGCTCTTTCACGCGGCATTCCGCGGGCATCCCGCGGCACATGCCTTGACAGTGGGCATTGCATGAATCTGCGCTAGTGGCAAGAAGAGAACGGTGCGCAAGATGCGCATATTGACTACCGTGACAGGTCTGACGACAGCGTCCATCATTGGCACAAAGGGGTGACAGGTTCGTTTCGCCAGCGTCAGCCCAAAAAAAGTATGTCGCCTTGTTAGCCACGATGCACTTAACCCGATTCTCCCGTTTTCGCGTGTTTAGTGTAAACTTTATGAACCTACGAAATGGGAAAACGCGATGCATAGGGAGCCGTTGACCTGCATTGGCTTGTCTGCCAGATGCGCACAAAGCTCTCGCTCGCTCGGCCACAAGCCTTTTTCGTCACCTTCCCAAATGATGTCAATCAACTTTAGATATCTGCCGATATGTTGGTCGAGGGTTGCTGGCGTCATCTCCCTGCCGCATTGCCTTGTCGTTGTTCTTCGCAAAGGAGAAGCCTGTAGTGAATCCAGTGGGACATTGTGCAGCTCAATGAAGACCAACATTCAACACTTATGAGAACATTGTCATCGCTACATCCTGGATTGAGGCCGACGCCACATCGAGCTCTGTTGTGCCCGCAGGGACACCAGAGCACATGGCGCAGAAGAGAACAAGATTTGCCTAGGAAAGCCCGCGAATGCCTGTAGAAGCCTGCAAAAGCCTGCAAAAGCCTGCAAAAGCCTGCGACATGCAGGACTGGCTATTGTCCGTGTCTTGGAGCTGACAAGAAAGAGCTGTATCTGTGCTGCCTAACATGCCAGTTGGCGGGGTGCCTCGCGCGTCTGGTCGTCATTTGCAAAGTTCGGCCAATAATTTGGCTACGCAAAGTCACTCCTCACCCAAAAGACGCGGCGTTATACTTGTGACCCAGCACCTGGCGACTTTGAGCCCCGCAGCCTGCCCGCAAAGTTTCGCGGTCGACTGAGGGGCAATACACTTTGTTTCGACATTACACAAACAAGCCATTTCGCGTGAATCCCTCAGTCTTCTCCTCTCTTCAAGAGAAAAATTCCTTTGCGACGTCTTTTCTCTCTCCTTTCTTTTGCTCGCGCCGTTTCATTTCTGTAATACCGTCTACCACCCCCAACTCATAATGTCGTGGCAAGGTAAATCGCCCACCGCTTAAAATATGATGCTCTCGTCTGTCCCCCCGCCGCGGGAGAGGGGAGCGAGGCGCCCGCCGCATCAACGTTCCAGATGGCTAACCAAAAATCAACTTGCGCACTGCAGCATACGTCGATACCAGGTAACGAGATGTCTCCCCGTCCGATCATGCACCGATGCGCACCGACGGAAACAATCGCACCGAGCCTACCGATGTATCCATATTAACGCAAAAGGGAATAATTTAGCCTCGTCGGCACCGGTCACATCGCCAAGGGTGCCATCATCAGCGCCGCCGGAGACAGCGTCTGGGCTACCTCTGCCGATCTCCAGGTAAAAACCCGGGTACCCGAGAGGGATGGGAATCATGGGTAGGCAGGATTTGGTGGCTAACGCGATTGTGGGGGACGGATAGGTCAAGCCCGAGGAAATGAAAGCCATTTCCGCTATTGTCAACGGTGACACCGCCGCCAAGGACAAGGCTTTTGCCGAGGGTCTCTTCATTGGCGGTGAGCGATACGTCGTAGCCAGAGCCGAAGACCGAAGCATTTACGCGCGATCGGTAAGCGTCGTCCCGCAACCCGCCTCGTCGTCCTTATTATGGACTTCTCCCGAGCTTCCACGAAACTGCACGCCGCTAACCGCAGACTTGACACTCCATTACAGGGACGTGAAGGTGTCGCCATTGCCAAGACGAAGCAGGCCATTGTCATCGGCCAGCATAGCGAGGTCCAGATTGCCGGCAACGCCAGTTCTACCGTTGAGGGTCTTGCCGACTACCTTATCGGCCAGGGCTACTAGACCCTCTCGAAGCGAAGAAGAAAAAGCTGGTCGGGTCATTGGTGGAAAGGGCAAATTTGAAGGGCGATAGTCTCCCCTGTCCCAGTCTTCAGCCCTCAAGCCATAATCTCCGTGGGTCTCAAGGTTGTCCACTGCGGACCGGACACCCTGTTTTGTCATGAGAAGCCAGTCAAAACTTGTGCATATTTTTCAATCATGGAAGCGAGTCATATGTGTCTTGAGGGGATAATAAACAGGAGGATTTGCCATCTGCTGTTGTATCTCGTTTTGTAGTTTCCTCGTTTACGGCTGACAAGGCGACTCTTTGTTTCGTCATGTGGCCGTTGAAGTATTTCAAGTATGAATAATCGTTACTCGGTATTCACTAAAATAGCCTGCTAGCATTATCATCGTGTGTCATATGCACTAGGAGATCATAACAACTTGAAAGCTTTCCAGAAGGTGACCCAGCATCATCACGTTCAGTATTCCCGTAGTATATAACGCCAGTACCTTATCTCATCCGCCCCCTCACTTGTTTTTGAATTTCTCCGATAGCCTCGGGATATTCCCTTCTGTTGCAGACGACGCCTCGGTTTGAATTAAAAAGTTATCGAAAATAGATCCGCTCAGGCCCGTTTGTGTCGTGAGGGGCGGGGTCGGATCTTTGTTTAAATCGAATCGAAGAAACAGATGCCGAAGTCTGGCCGTTCCGCATCCTCCTTTTGCTCCGTCGGCCTGCCACGGGCTCCTTATACGGGGAGATCCGCGTTGGTGCGGGCGACGCCCAGGCGGTCGATGACGAGGCCAATATACGGCCCGACGACGGGTATGCCGCGCGCAAAGCCCGCAATTGTGCCGAGAAAGTCGCCAAAGAGAATCACGATGCCGTAGCCCTCTACCAGGAACCCGACAATCGTCCAGCGCAAGAGGATGAGGATGAGGCCGGCGAAGAAGGCAGCCGTGCCCTTGGCCTTTTGCTTGCGCGCAAAGAAGGCGAGCGTCTTTTGGGGGCCGATGATGATGGTGAGACCAATGAGGAAGAGAATCTGCAGTTTCAAGCATCAGCGTGTGTTTGTCTCGGTCCCGGCTTCGAAGACAGCGGGTGAAAGGGGGGGG
>JAAHCF010000194.1:0-54294 GCA_038367545.1 Beauveria asiatica | reverse complement strand
CCGCCCCCTTTCCCCCCCCCCCCCCCCTTTTTTTTTTTTTTTTTTTTTTTTTTTTTTTCGTTTTTGAAGCTCAGAAAACAGGAATATTTGAGGAAATGCTCACCTTTCGAACTAGACGCTTCTCTTCTTTCCGTGTCCATTCGGCTTTGGGATCGTACCGGTGACGGCCCTCATACTCGGGAATAGGCTCATAGTGCTGCGCCGAGCCGCCATTGACAAAGACGTTGCCGTACAGGCCGTCCTTGGCCGATGCCTCGGACGTGCTGGCCGAGTCCGAGTTGCTGCCCAGATTGTCGAGCGCCGTAATGGCAGGCTCACTTCCCGTCTTGGAACCCATGCTTTTTGCCCTTTTCGTCGGGTTGACAAGGGGACAACTCGCAATACAAGACGAGAACAGGACACTCGGTTTGTCGTCTGAAAGATTTAGCGTTGCCATTGGGTAGATATACTACGGCTGCGACTCTGCAAAGGAGCCTCGACTGCGGGATGGCGCCCATGATGCCATCGCATCCTTGTCTAACCCTATCTATCCAACTCACAGCCTCTACAAGCAGCCTTTTCTGTAACGCCTTCCCCGGTCACCACTTGTCGGCCAACTAAATGTCTTGATTTGCAAAAAGTTAGCCAGGTCTGCCCCCGCAAGCTTGCAGCATATCGTTTGCGTTGCGACATCGAAGAGCGCTCTAGCAATATGGCGTCGTGGGGCGGCCCGATCACGTCAGTTTCAACGCAGGCCAAGCACGCAACTTCTGGTCAATGAATGGAGGAAAGGGGGGGGGCATTGGTAACCTATCTCGGTCTTTGCATTGATCAATTCCATGTTACAAGGTGAAAAAAGCACTCGTCCGCGCATTAAAAGGCTTCGGGAGGGGTGAGTTCCACCGGCGCGGCATCGGCGCCGGCTGTGTCTGTCTGTACACCCATCCAGGTCCAGACAGTAGCGACGCGGCCATTGCCCGAGCAAGTGAAAAGAGCAGGGATGAGCATCTCACACATGGTCGGCTTTTGCTCTGTAGAGTTATCAATCATTATGCTACGTCGCTGTGGAGTGTATGCAAAGGTTATGTACGCTGCACGTCATCTGTCTCAACAATGATGAACAGTATTTGTCCATCAACTCCTCGCCCCAATATTTCAGCTCTATGCCTCCAATATAGACATACAGTAGATTTGTATTGATGAATGGCTATTGATCCGTGTGACGCTAATCCTGATGGACGTTGATTGACAAGAGTCTTGCACCGCTGGTGAAACGCCTCCTCAAGTAGGTCAAAGGCACGCACTCAACGCAGGCATTCTTGTCCGAGAATCTCATCGCCACTCAAATGCTCCTTGAAGCTTTTTAACCAGCGCCGACATTGCTGTATCAAGCAAGCTGTGACAAGCAAGCTGTTGCCCGCCCTCGTGGCCGTCCGACTCCTTTTGCAGGCCATCTTCCCAACCGCTATCCGGGCTAGCATGCGACGTTATTCCGGACGGTGTGCCTATTATATCAGATACAAGCCCGTAGCTGGCCGTGCTACTGCCGAAGACGTGCTCCGAGCGCCCTCGAGAAAGCCAGGAGAGCGGATCGGCGACAATATGCCCGCCCTACTATTGTAAAGTACGAAAAGCTTGTAGTTATACATTTAGACCTATTTAATAGTTGAATGCTTCTGAATCGCAAAGTGGCCAAGCGGGCACTACCTGGTAGGACGTTGATGTAGAAGCGACTTTGGGAGTAACGTGCGTCGACTCACTTGTCACTTGCCTTTGTCTACTGTAGGTAGGCCAGCTGGACAGATATAATCAAAGGCATTACCGACAAGCATAGTATATATCAAAGACGCCAATCTAAACGTGGGCCAAGGCACTCGAGCTCGCGCGACGTAGTTGCTACCTCTCCTTTGGAGATCTCCTTGTCTGCTAGGCGAATTTGTAATTCTCCACCTGCGCTTTCATGTGCCAAATCTGATCGGATACTGTGCCAGGCTTGCGGCAGTATCCATAACTACTAACTTCAATGACTTCATCTTTCTCGACATGTCACGGGCCCTGGCACATGGTGCAGTGTGCGTACGCAGAAGAAAATCTTATTCCTGCGCTACTATCTAGTTGCAAAAATTGCAATGCAAATTGACTTCCGCTTGATCTTGAACATTAATTCGTAACGGCTACTCTCTTTTTTGAGCGCCGTGAAACAATGGTATACAGAAAGACGCACTGTGCCATTTGGGCAAAAGCAATCTTGTAGATTAGGTCTGACAGGTACTGTAGTCCAGAGTGCCCAGCGTGGTCAAATCCACGTGAGCAAAGATTTCCGGCTGCGTGTTTTGGGAGAAGCCCAGACCGGCACTGGGTATTTCCCCAAACAGCGGTGTTTCGTAGAACTTGCCAGCACGGGTGTCGAAAAGTTGAAAATCCCCATCCCCACCAAACGCGTTGTTAAAGGGTTCGTCTGTATCGCTCAAAGATACAGGACTGCAGAGCATGGTACTGCCCTGGCCAGTCGGGGTAAAAGGTGTGGGAACCTCCATACGAGAGACAGCGGTGGGCGGTGCCATTAGAAACCCCGTCATCCGTCCACTCACCATTTCACCGCATATTTGCTCAGCACTAGGCATGTGCTGAGGAAGCCGCATTGACGCAGCGTAAATATCTTCGTTCGTGATGAAAGTCGACCCATTCTGGTACGGAGGGTACTGCTCGTACGAAGAGGCCGAGGAGGAGGGAGACTGGTTCTCGAATAGGTCCATTTTATCGATTTTCTTGGGAAAAGGGTCGACTGAGGTCAGCCAGTCTGGCTCGCTCGGGTACATGGGGAAGTCGACAGGCGTGTCCTGAGGCGGTGTTGGCACACTGTAGCTGGGAGTGGTAATGGGAGGCGACAGATTGGTAATGGCAGGAGTGTCCATGTTTGCAGGCTTTGACGGCAGCTTCTTGCCGCTGGACTTGGTGCGGATGTAGGTCCAGTTGTGAGCCTTTTCCATGTGCTGCTTGCAATTGGATTCGCGCTTTGATTTGTAGGCACATGGCTTGAAAAGACACTCGTGCATGGCGGGAGCGTCCAAGTGCTTGTCGTTGTAATGCCGGCTCATTTCCTTCTCGGTGGGCCAGCCATACTTGTGGTACTTGCAGGTGGGAACTGTGCACTTCCAAGGACGAGAGTGAGTCTTCTCGTGCTTGGTTAGGTCGCAAGGACGCTTGAACTCCTTGTTGCAGCCAGGCTCGCGACATTTTTTGGGAGCGAGTTCTTCGGGGGTGGCGTTCTTCTTGCGGCGAGCCATGGACCGCATAATCTCCTCGTCATCGTCCAGCTGCTCGCTGAAGGAGCGCTTGA
The DNA here is from genome assembly GCA_038367545.1 of Beauveria asiatica. NCBI lineage: Eukaryota > Fungi > Ascomycota > Sordariomycetes > Hypocreales > Cordycipitaceae > Beauveria > Beauveria asiatica. The sequence continues at coordinate 50,975 of JAAHCF010000194.1, read as the reverse complement.
ACTTGATAGGGGCCTCATTCAAGTCAACAGGCTTACCAGTAGCCATGGAGAAGGCAGTACCATCTTTCTTGACGCGAACGAATTCGGATGGACGGCCATTCACGCAAGGGCCTCCAAATAGGCGAACTTCATCTCCTCTGATTGAGGGATTAGCAACGTGGTCCAGAGGCACAAAACGTGGCACATACTTATCGACGTTCATGTCTTCGGGAAGGTCGCCATTTTGCTTGGTTTTAAGGAACCTGCCATATTCTAACATTTGCTGCTTTAGGTCGATGAAATATCCGTTAGTGTAAGGATGTTCGCCAGGTCGAATTCGTTCGTTTTCGGGGATACATCCGACAGCCGCTTGAACGCAATGAATCGAGCTGAAATTGAATTCCACGTAGAGAGCGGCGTTTTTTATTCGCTTTTCCAGAGGCAAATTTCGATAAGCATCACTCCAAACGCCAACGCCAGTTAAAAGGTGACTTACCGTCCCTATATCGTAGAGCGCCTTCTCAACATCCCGCAAACAGGCGAAATCATTTAATTCGAGGCGGGATTTGATATCCTGCACCATGGTCTCAAAGGATTTGAGACTGGGCTTCGTCAAAAGAGGATAAAGTATGTGATCGTGGATAGTACAGGCCGTTTTTTCGCCGAGTGCGGGTTCAAGGTTTCGGTTGCTGGCGGCAGTGGTTCGTGTAGTCTCTTGTTTTCTTGTAATTTTATTGGGGAAAGTATCGGTAGCGGAAGCCTTGTCGCTTGTCGAGGCAAGTGAGGTCCCGAGGCCGCTGTCAGAAGCGTGGTGTCTGTTGCGGCGCACTGAGCGCGGCCGAAGAATCCGACGCTCCTGTTCTTTGGCCATGACTGGGTCGACGACAGGGAGTGGGAAGAAACGACGGGGTATAGGGGCAGCAGTATCGCTGAGAGGTGACTGTTTCTGTGGTTTCGAGTCGGACAAAGAAGTCTTTGCCAGAGCTTTGTCAATGTCTTCGATGGTGGCGGTCAAAATCATGCGACGACGGCTGGCGGACACGTCGTTCAGGTGAGAGTGAGAGCGCGTGAGACGAGGTGGAAGATAACCGTCGTCAAGGTTGTGAAACTTGGGTGATGAAGGGGAGTGAAAGGTGGCACCCTTCTGGAGAGAGGTGACGGCCTTAGTAGTCATGTCCTTTTCAGCGATGGACTCGGAACGAGTCATCATTCTGCGGCGCGGGTTGGAAAAGGACATGTTGGACGAGAGTTTCGGGCGGGCAAGCCAGCTAGTAGTCACAAAGTCCAATATGCAGGAAGCTGGTGGCCAAAAGATATGGTTAGCCCAGGATGGTTTGGCTTGGTCCGGGATGCAGAAAGGGTGGGTGTGAGTCACAAGTCGGAATCTCGACGCAATTGGTGACGGTTGGGGAAGTGACCGGGGGAGGAAAGGAGAGACGAGAGAGGCAGGACCGGGCTAGGATATAAAGGCAAAATGGAATAAAGGGGGGGCGTGCGGTGTGTGTGAAATCAAACCGTCAATGTGATGACGGTGCAAGGCTTGCGTCTGCTTCTTTCTTACCCAGTCGACGAGCTAACGAGTACTGGTGATTCGCCCACCCAAGGCAATCAACGGAGCCGGAGGGGTGTGAAAGTGTCTATCAAATGGTCGATGAGCGGAAAGGTGGTAGGGTCAAGAGCGGCAAGCAGCGAAGCAGGAAGCTTTGAGGCTACGTGAACCGAAGGAGGTCGGCAAACGGGGTGGCGAAGGAAGGGGCACGAGAGTGCGGAAAAGGCGGGAAAGCGAGTTGGTAAATATAGCAAAGAGCGCGGGCAGCAAAACAACAATGATAATCGGCCAATAGCAGCGACGACTGGCAGCAGACGACGAGTAACGATCCAAGTCGCGACGAGATGAACCAGCTGTGGCCTGAGGTGTGCGTGCGTGTGATGGGCAGAGCAGAACAGCGTTGGAGGATGAAAGGAGCGGGAGTGGACGACGAGAGAAGAGAAGAGGTCATGATGTACTCTGGCCAACGACAGCAAGAAAAGTGGGTTCTCCAGCCCGCTGGCGCTGCTGCCTAGACTAGGGCCAAAAGCGGACTAGTGTCGAATTGCGGACAAGGAGACTGCACACTGTTAGTAATGTCCTGGCCAGCGCTCACTATTTTGCATTGGGGCAGCAGTCCCCGGTACAAGCTGCGCTAACAAACTTTCAAGGTGCTGCAGCTTCGGACATGGCACCACCCAGCGGTCCGGGGCGGATTTGTTGACACTGTTGGGCCGTCCACTCACTTCCAACGTGTTCCGTGTCTCGGTTTTTGGCAGTTGGTGTCATACCCGGATGGCGGTTTCTTTCTGCTCCTCTCCCGTCTCTCGATAGTGTTCCAAGTATCCGTACTCAACACACCTTGCCAGCAGTTCTACTCCGTACACAGAAGTCACATCCCAAGCCATCCGCGCGCGCCAACACTGCCCAGTGCAGTAACCACCCCCCAATTGGCATTTTCCCTGCCAGCAAACAAATTCAGATGCAGAGCACGGGCCAGCACAAACTTATTAGAGGATCAAATATCAAATGCTGGCTGCTTCAGAGTCGCTGCATTCTGATGCTCTCGGCCCCCCTCTCAGTCCTCCACCTCCATTTATCAGTCCCCGGTCTGCGACGCACACGGCGCTGCGGACTTTGCATAAATAAATAGAGCTAGCGGCGAGCATATGTAAGCCTACCGAAACGCCTTGTCGAACATATTCCCCCCCTTGGTCAACCAAGATCCATGCCCAGCCTGTACGGAGCAGTTACGAGGCCACTGACACAGTGCGACGTGTCTATTTACGTAGTACAGACTCGACAGAAGCCTTGATCAAAAAAAGGGAAATCACACATAGGGCTGTTGAGGAAACAATCGAAAGGCCATTGTCTGTGTTGATAGCGTTTCCCTCAATCTCTTTCGCTCGCAACTCTGCTAACTGAACTAACTACTCCGTACAGATAGCCAGGCATGGGAAACCTCGGTTTTAACATATCCGCCCGGCTCACACTGTAAGAAGCCAAAAGGGTGTCACGCGTCAAGCCCCCTCTTTCCCCCCTGGTTGTCCCATGTCTCGCCCACCAGAAGTGGTGTGTCTGCTTCCCGACCCGAGCTCTTTGTTTTTCGGGTAACTGCACCATTGTGAACTTCACTCATTCAGCTCCAGCACGGCACGGCTCAACAAACCTTCAAAGACGCATGTCTGGACTGGCATCGGTTGCACCAGGTCACAGTGCATGCGGCCCATCGTCGTGTCTCCGCTTGGTAGGGCTGGCGTACGCTGCCCAGACAGATCACGCAGTGCCACGTCTCATTATTGACATGCACTTTGAGCGCCATGAAGATCAAGTTGACAGAGTGTGGAGTAGCAGGAATCGGAGCTCCCTGTTTGTGTAGCCTGTCAATCTGTCTCCCACCTTGATTGCCTCGCTCTGACCTTTTCGCTCTCGAGCGTCCAACCCGAGGCGCTGACGACACGTCTCTTCCTCTGCCATGAGCCTGCAACAGGCTGAATACCTCCCCGGAAATCCCGGCCAATAATCGCCCAGTTTATCATGAAGCCTGTTGATGTGGCTCATCGTCCGCTCCACATCTACCGTTCGCCCCGGTCTGGGCAAACACTATTTAGCCCAAGGCACCAACATTCCCAGCACCGAGTCGCCAGGCTGCCAGAATATCATACATAGAAACCGGGAATTTATATGGATGCCTGTATGACTCGAGTGGTAAAATAAGCGCAAGATCGCACGGCTCAGCTGGGTTCACGCGTTCTTCGGCTGCTCGGAGACAGGCCCCTCTCGAGAGCCAGATTGTGGGCATTCCTGAGGTGTATACGGATACTCCATGGTATAACCCCCAACCCCGGTGTCTTTGCTGTCGATAGACAACTACATAGTGCTGTAGCCCCCCATATTATGGTACAGGAACTTGTAGGTCGACCGATTTGCGTGAGGTAGAGCCCGTCTAGTAGCTCCGTAGCTCCGTATGAGTGTACAGTATCTGTAGGGTACCCAGCCACCGCCAAAGACAAGCTCAAATCTCGATTTGACGTAGCCATAGCAGATGGGCTATGGTCTCTATATGAACTGCATGGGTATTGATGAGCGTTGTACACATTTTTGAAAGCCGATATGCAGAGTACTTGGCTTTTGGTGACAACAAAGGGCGTCGTTCTACGAGAAAGAAGAGTGGAACATGATGATGCGAGCACGTCGTCGAATACTGCTAGAGGCCATTGGAAAATCATCCCGTTGCGTAAGCTAGTTCCAAGCAAATATGATAGATTTTATTTACAGCGGCGATGCTTTTCCCTTACCAAATTTGCATTGCGAGACCCTGCGTCGGTCCACGCAGGGGTCCCAACTTGCTTGGTAGTAGCCTGGGACCTTGTTGACAGGCATTGGTCAATCGTCATAGAGTCATGAACTCAACTACAAGGGAGCGATGCACAGGGCTGTATTTCACTACATTCGTGCTGCTTTCTCATGTGCTGAGGCTTTGGCTTTTCTCACTTGCTTTTATACCACGTGCAATCAGTGCGTGGAGACGGACGGACCATCTTCATTGCCAACACAGAACCGCCTGTCGCCACACACTTTAGTCCGTGACAACCCGCACCGAGAAATCGAATGATATCAAAGCTCCAACTTGAGACGCAGATGCTGCCCAAAGAGGGGGAAAAACGCGCCGACAATTTTACGGCATCTTGCAACCAGGCAAAGGCGACTTTGACGCGCGTCACCGATGTGCTAGATGTATGGCAGCAACGAAGAAAGATTCGCCGTTGAAGAAGTCCAGATCTGGTCAGAAAAAGCTAAACCTCCCCATTTACCAGCTTTTGATCTCTCGCTCACGGCATTATTGGCAGACAACAACGAGCTCCTCTACAACCTGCCTCTGCGCGTGCTCGGGCACAATGTAGGACAAGGGGCGCCGTCTCTGCGTCTACCCTGCTTCCAGTCACAGTGTTACTGTGACAGCCTGCGAGTAGGCTACTCAAATACTGTAATGTCTTTGTGGATTATTCAGCACCAGAAAAACTGGTACGGGACGCTGCAGAGTTTCGAATAAATTGAGCCGCTCACCTATGACGAATTCGGAGTTTGATTTCAGAGCCGCAAAAGCCTCAACAACCGCGCAGCAGAAGTTCCATCGACAAACTCAAATACTTAGAGGAAAAAATGAATAAATAGGAAATAACGGGTAAGTCAGCATCTTCGCGACGGCAGAGAACAGCGACAGCGTCTATATTATCGCACGCTTAATCATTCAGAGGACGTTGCATGTTGGTTTCACGCTGCCATGGAGCAAGAGGAGCGTCTTTTGGCGATGGAAGACAACACAGTCGCCGCCGCGTTTGCGGCCGAAACTGCCGAAAAATCGATCGCCAGGTCCGAGTTCTCGACGACGAATGTCCCGACGACCGAAACCCCAACAACGGCTGAGACTAGGAACACGGATGGAGAGAGTTCCCGCTCAACCGACAGCGACAGCGACAGCGACAGCGACGACGACGACGATTTTGCCGACGACCCGGAAGCCGTCGTCTACGAGCACAACTCTGCCACGGGCGCCGAGCTGCTCGCCCGCATCCGCACCGCCCTTGCCATGCACCCCACGACGCCCTTTGCCGAGGTGCGCCGCTTCCTCGAGCACAACGGCAGCGTCATCCGGCATCTGGTCACCATGACGGTGCCGCATCCGGACCAGTACGTGACGGAGCCCGCGACTGGCGCGCTGCACGAGCTCGCGGTTCGCGGCGCCAACAAGGAGGCCCCCGGCGGCGGCGGCGGCGGGGAGACCCTCGTCGCCGTCGCCATGCTTGACTGGCACTCGCCGCTCATTGACAGGCACCTCGCCAACATGGTATTTTACGAGCGCGAGCGCAAGACGATTCGCTTTCGGGAAGTCATGCGCAAGCGCCGCCGCGGCGGCACGCAGTCGCGCGGGGCGTACCGCTGGCTGCGCGCCCACAACGCCACATCTCGCATCTGGGACGACGAGCAGAGGCGGGCGCGCGAGTGGCGGCGGCGGCGGCGGCTGAGGGTGCAGCACCGCGGGAGCTGGTTGGTAAATGAGGTGCGTGCGGACGGGGACGAGGCGATGGAGGAGTGAGGAGTAGGGGCAGAGAGAGAGAGAGAGAGCCAAGTTCTGCGGTACAGATGCGCTTTTGAGGCTAAAACCCTGCAAGCAAGACCGTTTGTATTTCCGTCTCGCCAGTCAAGGTCTTGCACATGAGGTAGGACCTTTGTCGGTGTTGATTCTTGCCATTCTTCTTTCAGAATGTTCTTTGAAACTTTTTCCCTGTATTGTGTACCGCATATGCAGCAGATGAATGTGCAAAAGACCAGAACCGTGGATGCATTTATGCTCGAGACGCTTTGTAGCCCATTGTAAGTAATTCCCAAAGTCCAAAAAAAAAAAAAAAATAGCCCATCATTCCAATATTGTACAAATCTTTCTCTCCTACCCACCCTTTCACACATGCGCCCAACCATTCTCCGCCAGGACCTGCATCTCATTGATGAGGCAAAACACGCCCGGCTCGTGCCGCGCCATGTCCCCCTTTTGCCACTCTGCGACACGCGCGCGCACGACCCAGCCCTCAAATGAGATGCGCGTCCAGCGCTTGATGCGGTTGGTCCAGAGGCCAAAGAAGATGTCGGCGGCGGCGACCCACGAGGCGGCGCCGGCGGCGGGGTGGACGGCCTGGTAGGCGGGCAGGCTGTAGCCGACGCGGACGCGTGGGTTGACGTAGACGCCGAGGGTGCGCGACAGGGGATTGTCGGCGTGGATGAGGCAGCACTCGGAGCCCTCGAGGTGCTGCAGCGCGAGGGAGTCGGGGATGCCGCGGAAGCGCAGCTTGGTGGGGGACACGAAGGGGTCCGCGGGCATGACGACTGAGACACGCAACGGTTAGCACAATGGGGTTCCTGATCTTCTTCCCTCTTTCTGGAGCTTTTCAGGGGCGGGGGGAAGCAAGTGGCAAGCGTACCGATGCCGTTCCAGCAGCTCGTCACGGGCACGGCGTCGTGGTTGTTGACGAGTGGTGACCGCGACTCGCGGGCCTTGAAGTACGGCCAGGTCTGCATTATGTGCGCGCTGCCTTCAGCGTCGCGCAGCGCAAAAGTGTCATAGTATAAAGGCGGTTTCGCAAAGTCGAGGGAGCACGCGGCGGCGTATGCGCCGTCATTGGTATCCATTAACGTGACAATGTCTTCAGTCTGTATCCCGGGCCGTCTGGCGTCAGCAAACTTTGTTTTTTTTTCTCTTCCCATATTGCCAAACGCACGAGTCCTTACCGTAAACACGACGTCATTGAGAAACAACACCTTGTCAAAAGTGACGCCCTTTTTATACAGATCAAAGAGATCTTGCAGGGTCTTGTTCCGCAGCTTGGCCAGGTACGGTATGCGCCGAAGCTCCCTCGCCCCCCTCGGCGTCTCGATCCAGCCCGTCTCGCCCTCGGCGGCGGGGTCTTTGGCTATTTCGTCTGCGTGCGTCACGTCCGACATGACCACCCTGTGCGGCACGCCGCGGCTCTCGAGTTGGTGATCCAGGTCCCGGAGCACCTCCTTGCTGTCGTCCCAGCTGCCGCTCTCGTGCACGCTCACAAACACGTTGGCGGGCCCAAAAAGCTCCGTCAGCTCCAGCACCGCATTGTTCCAGTGCGCCTTTAGGAGCTCGCCGTTGTTGAAGTGCATGCCGGCAATGTAGACGCGCTCCTGCGCGGCGCGGCGGCGGCGTGGCGCGTACCCGCGCTCGCGGGCGAGGTGCTGGTGGATGCGCACCACGTCGTACAGGTTGAAGAGAACAAAGACGACGAGGAGCAGACGGATAGCCTTCCTGCGGCCGAGGCGCCGCAAGTACAGCGCCGTGGCGACGGAGAGCAGCACCATATTCGGGGGGAGCTTGCTGGGCTTGTTGGTTCGATTTTCCGGGGAGGGGGGACACAGCTGGATGACAAAGTTCGCGTGTATTGTCGAGAGCGGTGATGGTGATGTTGTTAGGTACGCGGTGGTGGTGTTGATAGTGGCGGTGAGTTTGGAGAGGCATTCGGGCCGCGGGTTGTGCGACGACGCAAATGATGCCTGGCTTGGTTCACATGAGGCCGATTGGGGAGCCTCGAGATGGTTGAGATGGTTCGATTCGGGGAGTTGATGCCAGGCTGTCACGGGCGCACCTGGGAGACTGGAGAGTCTAAATACCAGCTGTCGCCCTGACTAACTTGTCTGGGGCACCCAGCCTTGAGCTGTCAGCGCATGCCAAGAACAGCCCCCTGGTGCCACTGTCGAGGTAAATAGGTTATTAATTAGGTATTTAGTGGAGTTTATGTCAATGCATTCATTCAACGCATCAGCACACGTACGGAACTGAACCTTTGTTATTGGACAGAAAATATGTTTCACTACAGGCCACACTGTTGAATACATCCTTTAATTCTTCTCTCATACATGTTCGCCAAAATGACCCAAGTCTCCGTTTTAATGCAAATCCATTTCCCAGCAAACAACGTATTCTAGATGTGAACATCATGAATTGGCCTGCTCCAGGCATCATTTTTTATTAGCTTCGGGTATAATGCCCGCGCCCAGGGTTGGTTCAGCCGAGCAGGCTATTTGGCAAAGTGCAAGTCGTAGTTCAGCCATTTCCTGGCCTGCACCTCGGCAACAGAAAGACCGGGGTAGCCATAGGTGAGCGGCAGGTAAAAGTACCAGCCGCCTGCAATAATAGCGGTCACGACGCCCGAGGCGACCCAGACGCCAAAAAGGCTCTGACCAGCAAAACGCTCTTTTGCGCTGAGGCTCTTATGGCCGGGCCTGTCGGTGCTGGGAGAAGCGCCGGTGGTGAAGACAAACTCGACGAGCGCACCGGCTACCAGACAAGAGGCAAGGTGAGCTGGCAGGTAGTGGTGCAGGAAGAGCTGGCGACCCATCAGGAAGAAAGGAAAGTAGTGAGTAGCCCAGCAAAGCCAGAAGAAACCAGTAGAGTTGTAGAGCTTGGAGCGGGTGCCTGAGAAGACAATTAGTTGTGCTGCAATGACGGTGTGAGTGAGGCGTCTACTTACGACGATCCAGGGCGTCGACGCCACGGCGGAGGGAGATCTGGTCGGCAAGGATAATACCAGCATAGATTGCGAGGAGACCGCTGGCAAACCACCAGCCAAGAGGATTGCCGACAAAGTAGATCTGCTGGCGAGTATCATTCTGGGTCCAGAAGCTTACACCACGGAGCAGAAAGGGCCATTGGTAAGGGTGACTGGCGTAGGGGTGACTGCTGGTCAATTTGCTGTTGTGGTAGAACATGGCACGCTGAAGCTCAAAGTACTTCTGCAGGAAAGGCATGTGCTTGACCTTGCGCGCGGGCTTCTCGCGGCGAGCGTCCTTGGGGTCGAGTGTAGTGATGTCCTCGGCGATCCAGACATTGGAGCTAGGGGGAATCTGCTTGTTGCCGTTGATTTCCTGCTGCTTGTGACCCCACTCGGGCAGAGGCTTAGTGTGAGTCCACATGGCGACTTTGCTCGGGAAGTGAATCAGCTTGAAATGGCTGGCGACTGTCTTGAACTCTTGGTTGGCCTTGCCATTCTCGATGCGGATCTCAAACAGAGTGTCGTTCTCGCGGCTGCCGAAAGCGTCCTCCAAGGAAACGGTGGTAAATTCCTGGTTGGTCGGATAATAAGGAGAGGCGACGTCGTGGGAGAGCAGAAACGTATCGGTGACTACGTGCTTGAGACGGACTACGGCATTGTTGAGAACGTTGACGCCAGTCTTCTTGTCGTCGCTCGAGGGCAGAATCTGCCAGTAGTTGTTGGTATCGTTGAAAGGGTATCCAGTTACCTGCTGGCCCTGGCTAGAGACGCGGCCATCTTCATAGCGGAGAGGGTACTTCTCATCATGGCTGTGGAGGTAGGCCTTGGTCTCCTTGTGACGAATTGTGATGGTGTCATAGTACTGTATATCGACAGCATTGGCGAGCATAACATTGTCGCTGAGGGTTTCCTGGAAATCGGGAGTCATAAAGTCGTCGCCGGGACCGGAGCGGCTCAGAATGGCAAAGTGGACTTGGAACCAAAAGAGGTAGAAGAGGAAGGGCATGACAATCAGGCCGAGGGCACGCGCAGCAAAGTGCTTGATGTAGACAGGTACGCTGAGCGCGCCGCCAGCACGTTTGATGTCAAGCAGCTCCCAGAGATCAATGATGACGGCCGAGCCAATGGCGACAAAGGCAAAGGTACCGACGTACTTGGTGGACATATCGCAGGAGAGGGCGAAGCCGGTGAAGATGAGCCATTTCCACCACTTGCGACCGAAAGGTTCGTGGCGCTGCTTGTAAAACTTGATGTAGCAGAGCAAGCTGCACGCCATGGCCAGAATCAGAGTGGCGTCGAGGAGGATGAGGCGGGTCTGGCCGATGTGGGCGTTGTCAAGGAGAACCAGGATGGTGGCGATGAGGCAGGCGGGCACGGTGTAGCCAGACTCCCACATGATGAGGTAGGTGACAGATACAGTGAGAGCGCCGAGGATGGCGGGCAGAGCTCGGAAGGCGACGTAGGGCACCTTGTTATCAATGTAGGAATCGCCAATGTTCTCAAACTTGAAATGGCCGTCATAGCCGACGAGCCAGCCCATGAAGGCGAATAGGAGCTTGGCGAAAGGCGGGTGGACATCGAAGAAGTATGTACGCTCGAGGTAGTAGGAGGCAAACTATAGCGGGAAGCAGGGTTAGCTATGAGAACTTTGGCGTTGGAAATGGTTGGCGCAATGTTGGAGCTTACCTTGCCAAAGTGAACTTCGTCAAAGACAACCTCGTTGGGGTGGCTGATGCCCCAGAAACGCGTGATGAAGCCGAGCACGGTCATAACAGTCAGAGAAATCGCGTGATCCCATTCGAAGCCGGCCTTCTTCTGGGCCGCGGCGGCCTTGACGAGCTTGTCGAGCTCTTGGTCGTCGTTGGCTGTAGGGCCGCCAGCCACTTTTTTGGAGGAGCCGACATTTCGTTGGCGCAGAGAGCCCTGGGGCGTTGCAGAGGCCGCCATGACGCTGCCCGTGAGTGTAAGTAGAATTGACCGATTGATGATGTTTCGGGGTTGGGGCGAAACGAGGGGAAGAAACACGACGGCGACGGCGAAGCGTGGCTGTCGTTGCCTCCCTGGGGATAGCTACCCACCTCGAGTCAAGAATACACGACGAATGGCAGAAACGTGGAACAGGAGAAGGGGAGAGATTGTACAGTAAAAGAATGTAGAGAAGAAGAAAAAAGAAGATTAAGAGAAGAAGAAAGAATGACGCGCAAGACGACGCGCACTCAGCACCGCAATGGAATGGATATGCGATGAACCTCCTTTTTTTCGCGAACTGGCGCACGACTGATGAAAGTTGAGACCGTGTCCAAGCTGATGGGGGCTTTTAAGACAGCATTGACAGCCCACCAAAAAGCTGTCAGAAGCTCTGGGGCTGGTGGTGCTTGGGCCAAATTTACAGAGTATACGATGCGTTACAGCCTCTGTGATTGGTTATCGGGCGGGGGAGGGATCAAGTGTGGAGCCAGCTGGGCTATTTCCAGGGGCAGCCAAGCTTCTTGGGCGAGCGAGCCGGCCCCTGATGAGACTTTGCACCGCCCTGTCTGGGGGCGATCAATGATTCTACTGAACAAGTTCGATACGTGCATCTACAAGTATTCATTGTATGGGCAATATACGCTCAAGTGTGCCGAAAACCGTCTCAATGCGTGAGTTGCTGCCTTTGGTAGAGCCACGCTCGATCGTACCAGCCACAACATGGCGGTGCAGCATCATAACACTTGCTGGCCTTTTCGGTCAGCTCAACATCATCTTATACCTAGAAAAAATGCCGTGTTTGTGTGTTGCCTTCCACTCTGATGCGGTACGTTGGCCGGGTCGTCGGCCCATGCTTCCCGTTTAATGATGTACATGAATCTATGGTATCACACATTGCGGTCGCAGCGCAACCTCACGCTTGAGCGAACTCAGCAAAGTCGCAACACGGATAAAAAAAGCCTGCAATTTGTCGCGCCGATCTAGCGACTGAGCCTTTTCTCCGACTCCATCATTATTACCGGGCTGGCGACTCGGCCAACAGCCCATGTTCCCTTTGCTGCATTGCAACCACCTGCAAACTACCAATGTACCAATCGATAACACACAAGCCCTCCCCAAAAGCTGTAAATAATTGATATTACACCACAAAACAGGTCCTTTTCCCACCTCGCGAATCTCTCATGTAATAGTGTGGTACAAGAAACCCATTCGCAGTGGGCCGCTGACGAATTTGGGCCGGCAGAAACCGCCCTTTCGCGGGGCAGCTTGAGCAAAGACCTTGTATGAGCCACGAGGCGGGGCTTCTCTGCCTCTGGTCCGCCGCCGGAGCTCGGAGCGCCCCAGCCGTGTACGTCCAATGCCCATGGTCATTGCGCGTATTGCCCCGCGACGACTACTCGCTTCGAGCTTCTCTCGCCCGCTTTTGGTCGCGTCGTCCACTTCTTCTCAGTCTGCCACCGCGCCCAGACTCAATCGCTCACCAGCTGCTCAAAGATTCACTTCCAACATGTCTGACCAGACCATCATTTACACCAAGGACGCCCCGGCTCGTAAGTCACGCTCTGCCCGTGCCTATCTGCTTGGCCACCTTGACTAATCTGCCCCTCCCCCACCTCTAGCTGTCGGTCCCTACGTGAGTTGCAAAATACCATCCCGACCACTCGAGCGGCATGACATTGCTGCTCGTCGCTGCCGACGACCGACTAACCTGCTCTCCCGCTACAGTCTCAGGCCATCAAGACCCCCTTTGCCATCTACTGCTCAGGCGCCATCCCCCTCAGGGCTGACGGCAGCTTTGTCGGCACCAACATCACCGACCAGACCACTCAATGCTGCGCGAACCTCAAGGCCGTCCTCGCCGAGGCCGGCTCCTCCATTTCCAAGGTCGTCAAGACCATGATCTTCATCTCCGACATGGCCCACTTCGCCGTACGCCCTCTCTACAACCACGCCGCATAACGCTTGTGCTAACCACCCACCGCAGGAGATGAACGCCGAGTACGAGAAACACTTTTCCCACAAGCCCGCTCGCAGCTGCGTCGCTGTCAAGACCCTCCCAAAGGATGTCGACGTTGAGATTGAGTGCATTGCTCTTCCTTAGATATAGCCTTTCTCGATAAATTAAAGCATGCCCATTCATCATCACTCTACGGCTTGAGCCCTTTACTTGACATGTTTCATCGTCTAAATGTGGTAAGGTTTGTCTATCTAGCCAATAAAGGGCTTGTCTAGGCGTTCCAGATAACAACACGACCGTCAACACCGCTGGCTGCGATAACATTAGTATACAAATTCCATACTTCTAAACGTTTTCAACTTACAAGAAAACTTGGTCACCTGGCCACCCGACGACTCGTATGGTCGAATCGTAGTGATAGTGTTTTGGTGGGTTGTCTTGAGCTGCGTATCGTCCTGAGCCTTGCCCTTGAGGTCCATCTGTCTGAACATGTTCAGAGCAGACTCCTCACGCTGCACACCCGCACCGGCTCCTTTGGCCTCCACCGTGCCGGCAAGCTCCCAGCCCGACTCGCCACCCTTGAAGCGAAACGCCTCGCAGTCGTAACCGGCGGCGATGATTTCATCCTCTGACTTCCAGAGTAGACTCTTGAAAGGCAGCAGCTGGGTCGCGACGGTCAGCACTGCGCGGGGCGGCTGCTCCGGCCCTGTAGGATAGACGACCGTGATGCTGCTGTCGTGGGCCGCAAAGGCGAGGGCATCGCCACTAGGCGAGAAGGCGACCGAGTGCACCCACCCGGCCGAGTTGTTGAGGAACTCGCCGCAAACCGTGTTGAAGGGCAGCCGCTCGCCCCAGACGCTCGGCTCGGGCTTTGCGTCCATGCCCTTGATGAAGCCCGAAAAGACGCGCGCGTGGGCGTCGGTCGAGCCCGCGGCGAGCAGCACCGAGTTGGGGTGCCACGCGACGCTGGTAATGGTGCTGCGGATCGGCTTCTTCAGGTGCTTGGACACCCACCAGTCGTTTTCCTCCTCAAAGTAGCAGACAGCGATGACGCGGTCACCCGAGCCGACCGCGAACTTGGTCTCGGACGGCGACCAGCGCACAAACGTCGCCGCGCGGCTGATGCGCAATAACACCAGAGTTGGCTTGTATCCGGTCGGCGAAGGCTCCCAAACAAGGGCGTTGCGATCTGGGCAGGAGGAGAACGAGCGCCGTTAGTCTGCAGTCACAGAGGTGATAACAGGGGGGTCGGTCAAAGAGGCCACGGTACCTTGCGAGCAAGTCACGATGCGGCCGCTTCTGGGCGCAATGTCGACGCTGGTTACGGTCTTATCATGGCCCTTGAGCTCATCCTTGAGCTTGAAGGTGTTGCCGACCTTGCCGTAGAGCTCGATGGCCGTGTCTCGGGCCACGGCGAGGACGCTGTGATCGGCCGAGAAGGAGTGGTCGGCGATTGGGTTATGGAACAAGTGATGTACTTCGGGAGCAGCCATCTTGGAATAATCTGATAGGAGGCGGGCGATAGGAGTAGCTCTCTACTATCGCAGGAAGCAGTGTCGGGCAAATGTTGGATGACAAAGGAAAGGTGTCTGGTGCTGGGCGTCGTTGACAGCGGGGTTGGTGCATTACGTACAGTTGCTGGCGCGCCGCAGCTTTCGGGAACTGGATCTGGATTGTGAGGACCCACACCCATCATGGCCTTGTTTGCTTCGCCAGCGGTACTTAACAAGATCGATCGATTATCATCTGGGAGCTATTAGAAAATCGTATTGTTGATTTCTCTTGTTCAGCATACCTCATGAAGACTTAACGGAGAATCGGCGAGCCGAGTGCTTGGAGGACCTACTGCTAAGCTGTTCTGGTGGGACTTGCACGAACTCATTAGAAGAGTTGGAGACGGAGAAAGTAATAATGTAAATGAGTGAAGAATGAGCAGGACCAATTTTAGTTCTAAAAGAAGAAAAAAATCAAAACAAAAATCGAACATCTGTAGAATATTCGTGTCACTGTCGGGGCGATTCACGTCTAGAAAACCCATTCCATTCAGTATCATTATCGCGAGACCTGTCTACCACCACCACGCAGACAGATCAGACATTATCGAGTAATCATGGAGCTATGAGAAGCCGAAAACGGAATCCATCTGAAACGACAGTACCTGGAGTAGATAAAACTAGGCGCTAGATGACCCCGGGTCATCCGACCTCGGAGGTGGTCGAGGGCGTCTTTTTTTCTTTATTTTGTTCATCAACGCTTTTATGTAGCCTTTGCCATTGAATTCAACGAGCTCCTGGTAGCGAGGTACGTCGTCGAGATCGTCTATGACCGGTACCCAGTAATTGGTCAATGGATCGCCAAAAGCCACCTCCCATTCTCCGTTCGCGTCCTTGTATTTTCGAATAGTCACAGTTCTGTCACCGTTGTCATGCAGAAGACTGTCGTGGTTGGTGAACTGGAGAATGCCGCCTAAACGAATGTGCAAAATTAGTTGCTCACGCTGCAAAGACTGTCAGTATACGACTCGTATAGATTCTACGAGGACCGTACCTTGATGCATTTAGTGCATGAACTGTCCCGTGGCATTTTCTGGGCAAAGCGGCGCATCAAATCCTCCATTTGGTCCCTCTTTTTCTGCATCAGGTTGCATATTCGCCTCTTTTCGTCTTCGAACACAGATCTGAAACGGCCTGCTGCTCCCTCTTCCGGAGGGCATTCACACGGCTGTTTCCCGGGCTGGCCAGCATCGACGGCGCAAGAAAGGCACCAGCGTCCAAGGTTCTGATTATTCTGATTATCGTCTGAAATGGACATGGGGACTGCAGACTGCTCTCCAACAGACTTATCGTCAATATCCATCGGATCAGACATAGTTGATTTGCTTTTAAGGTTATTGTATAAAATCTCCGCGATCGTTGCCACACTGACGGGTAAGCTGTCAACATGTTAGAAGACGCTCGGGGGGTTTTATGCTTGCGCCGGGAGTAAAATGAGTCATATCTAGGCAGCACTGTGTGTGAATCACCTACCCTTGTGCTACGGCTCGGGGACGAAGTGCTTCATCCGTATGCCATATTTATCTCATCCCAGTTCCGCATGACCTTGGCACTGTACTGTACGAGAAAAGAGAAGAGTCAGAAGGAAGCAAGGCATAAAGATAAAGACCAGGCAAATTTAAGGCCTGATTGTAAACCCAATCAACTCCTTGAGAAGCAGAAAGGGCCTTATACGTGGATGCCAGAAAAATGAGGAAACTTTACGCGCCATGTGCGCCGCTCGCAACATTTCACCGAGCCAATGAAATCATGATATGGTCATTGTTGCTGTAGGAGAAGAGGATATAACGCAGGCTAAGCCGACTATTAACCAGCAACGACGTAAGCCGAATAAGGTCGGTCACTTGCGCGCGACAAAGCCACCGAGGCGGTTCCCAGAGTCGGTATTCAGTTCGTCTGCGTGCGACCGGATAGAACGCTCCAAGTCGAGGAGACCCCATTTGCTGGCGGTACAACTTGGAGAATTTCACCAACACTCTCTGCCATGTGCACATTACAAGACCTGGGTGTCAATGTTTGGGGCTGAGAATCGGTTTCACCCCGAATAGTACATCTACGACCATACTTTGCTCTCGGAGTTGCAGATTTGCCAGGAGAACTCCAATAACTGCTCTGGAATATTCGTCGGGAGCATCATCAACCGACTCTTTGGCTTTCTTAAGCTCGCTGTCGACCCGCATCATCGCGTAGTCCTGCATGCGTATAAAGTCCTGAAGAGGCACGGTGACTAGCCGGTTCGAAAAATTAAATCAGAGACCACTTTGTGATGTATCTGGAATATTCTATGCCAAAGGCGTAGGGAATGGTCGAGCGAACCAAGAGCGGTACTCAACGCGGCGCAAGCAGTGAGGGGAAGCCGACTTTACTGAGGCACCAGTTCAGCGGTGATGCAATGCGTTCGTGAACAACAGTATTACTTTCCCGCAGCCTATGATCTACAGCTCACTAGCACTATTTGATTTGCTCCCCAGCTCTCCTATTAAGATCGTAGACAGATTCAGAACATATCTTTACGGTTTGACTCCTCCACTTGGTGTATCAATTTTGTCCGCTTGACCGCGACTCACGTAAACAAGCACAGAGCCTGTGTATTCTGATTGCACCATCATTTAAAGAAGTGGACAGAATTGTGGCCAAAATGGATAATGAAGCTTTTGAAAGGAGGTCAAAGCGTAATCAACCTTTATGAAGACATAAAAGTCATGTAGTTTGTAACTATTTTTGGGTATAATGTACGTCCCAGAAACCGATGCGCCGCCCCATGCTAATGCTTATCCTGATCTCCATCGCCGACTCTATAGCCTCTTGCGATGCCGCTTCTGCCCTCCTCGACCAGAGTGCTGGCTTCTTGGTCAAAGTCGGTGCCCAGACCTTGCCACGTTCTCTGCGAGCGCAGAAACTCGGCGCCTGGGCTGGCAACACCATTGATACTGGCAATCTCGCCTGCCGCTCTCGAAATGAGAGTTCCGGACGTCTTTGCTTCGCCTGTTTGAGTATCGCCGCTGCTGGCGGCCGCTGAGCGGATTGCCAGGCGCATCGGCCGACTATGACTGATGAGTCGGCCGGTGCGGAGGTCATATTCAGGCGGCATGGACTCGTCCTCGTCAATCTCGTCGCTTGCTTCGGCATCGTGACCAGTGCCGTTCTTCGCTGAGGTGTCGCCGTTTGTCTCCGGCTTCTTCTCGTCCACTTTGAGTTTCTCGATGCCCCCCCACCATTCGTCTCCCCAGACTCGGTCCTCTACGTTCATCAACGCCACTTCCATTTCAAATGGGGTTACTACTGGCCGCCAGTAGCTCGCATCATCCTCGATCAGGCCACTTTCCCAGCAGCCCACTACTACCCAGCCTTCAATTTCGGCAAAGTTGGCCAATTTGGCGGGGTTCAGTTTACCGACAACAATCGTGTAGCTCTTCTTGCCCGCCTTGCCAATCTTTGCGCGCAAGAGATCGATCGATGGCAAGAAGTTTGACACGGACAGCGTATTGACCAATATTCCGATGACGCCGGCCGATGCAAGCGACAAGACCTTGGCGAATCGGCGTCGAAGAAGGCCGGCAGTTTGAATAGTGGGGTTGTCGATGGTCAGGTTCGAGGGCGACGGGATGGACAGAATATGTAGAGAAGTGAATCTAGAGCTGAGTGCTAGAAGCAGCGACTGCGGTGGATCTGCAATGTGGAATAAAGCGTACTCGTTCAGTTGATCAGCGTCCAATTCTTGGCCGACGATGCGCCGATTGGGTAGCACGCCAGCCGGATCCCGGGTTGCCTCTGTTGCAATTATCATTGAGTAGCCGCTTTCCTTCAGTAGTCTCACCACTGGTGCTACATGACTTTGATATGTCAAGTCAGCCATGACAACCACCTTGCTGGTCAAGTCGCCGAATTCCTTGCGAAATGATTGCAGTACAGCGTCATGATCCAGCTTGTGGGTAGTATATACGTATATCACTGGAAGCCGGCTCGTCGGGCTCAGACACGTTCGGCCGTAGTGCACTACGACTTGGGCATCGGCATGTTCTGCCGCTACTTCGTCAACGCAGCAGGCGCTATAGCTCGTATCGGCGAGAATAGATATCTTGACTGGCTTCTTGTTCTCATGACGTGCTTCTAAGTCTCGATCTAAGATTTCTGCGACTCTCGGGGCATCGATGAGCATATGATCTGGGAACTGGAGAGCAATTTGCGTCCAGTTGCCAGCCAGCAGCTCCGTGACGGTTCGCTCGACATCGTAGATTTCGCGGACCTCGTCGTCGCTGAGGGAAGAGGTCGCACTGAGCTCGGCAGCGACTTCGAATATACGGTCATCGGGGGTTGAAAGAACCGGCGGGGCAGCTAGTTCGGCTGACATGTTGCAAGAACCTAGGTGCCCGGTTACCCTGTTTCAGTGATGCTCGCATGATTTGGCTTGATGCAATGATGCAAAAATCTTTTGGCGGGGCAATGTTGCACTGTGCGAATGCGGGGTCCCGGTGCGAATGAGCGCGCCACACCTGGTGCTAATAAGATCAGCAACCTGACGCACGCAGTTGGGCACGCAGTTGGGCATGCAGTCTTGGGAGCCATGTAACCTACCAGAATTCTGCTCGGGACTTATTATTATGCAGATGAAGTTACCAATACAGCAATTCGTGTGTGAGTCCGAGTCACAATCGCTGGCAAAGTATGCCCACGTAACGCTTCGGCCGACCGCGCGCGGCAGCGACGCGAATTCCCCAATTGGGCCAGCGGGTGTAACCAATGCGGCCGTCGGCCATGGACTGCCATTTCTGTTGCGTGCTTGCCCGCCATTTGCTGACACGAATCTCGGTCTTGTTATCGCCATTGGCCATGATAGGCACATATAGCTGCGAGTCTGTCTGGGAGGCATGTTTGCCCTGGTACTTGCCCTCACTTCATATTGCAGCGGCGTCTTGTCAAACAAGCTGCTTTGTGGCCTTGGTTCGCGCAATGACCAGTGACCAGAAACTTGGTGCAGTACTACAAAAACCTCAGACCGTTAATTTGACGGATGCAAGCCCGGAGGTCAAAAGCCAGTACGGAGTACCTGGGTAGGACGGGGACCAGCTGGTGTACCCGCCGGCAAGATCCCCCCGGTGTCTAGATATATCCTTTTTCGGATGCATCACAGTGCTTCGCAGCGGTCTGCGAATCCCCACGGCCATCGCTCTTCGGCTCTCCCTGCTGGACTCAGTATTATCCACGTTGGTAACAAGTATCGCAATGTAGCAGCGCCTTGTTCAACTCTCCATTCACCCGTGAACGGCATTGCGTGTCTGTACTGAGCACAAATTTCCCGAAATGGTGCCCGACGTCTTGCAGAACAAACAAAAGGGGCCGCTGCCGAAGCTTTTGACCCAAGTCATCAGTCACTCATCTTAATCATTGCCGCGAAACTCCATCTTCGTGCCAGATGCTGTCCTCGTTTGGCTTACTTCCCCGACACTCTTTCTTATAATATTTATTCCTCGAACTTCATATATATGAGAGTTCAGCGCAATACGATGCTTGCTGCTCCCTCGTCCTGCCATTTCCTCGAGAAAAAGTCGATATTTGTCATTGGAGCTGGAATTTCTGGCACTGCCTTTGTTGCCAGTCTCAGAGCGATCTGGGACCAACAGGTTACTTTTCCTCAAGTTACTGTGTTCGATCGCGACTCACGATATACCCATGAGCGATGCGGAGGCTATAGCATATCTCTTGTTGGTCATGACGTTTCAGGGGGCCTTATCGCTCTGAGCAAGATGGGGTGGCTCGACAACGTATTGCGCAGCGCCGTCGCTGGAGTGGACAGCGACGATACCTTCAAACTGTGGTCATCTGATTGGAAGGAACTCACAGGGCGCCAGCACTCGCCAACAAGTGGAATACCTACGTCAAGTGTACGTATATCTCGAATTGAGGTCCGTCGAATACTGCTCGAGGCCGCCTAACTGAACAAGGAAGGCGCCGTTCAATGGGACACTCGATGTGTTTCTGTGTCAAAGCTGCCCACAGGTCGAATGGCATTGGAAATAATTCGTTGCGACGATGATGAGGCTAGAGTTATGGAGTGTGATCGCGTTGTTGTCGCGGATGGAGCCAACAACAAGATTCGCGCCAATTTACGGCCGACCGATCAGCTCGAATACACGGGGGCCGTTATGCGTACCGGCGTATCAAGATTTCCTGGGCCACTTCCTAAAAAGATTGGAAGGAGTTGGGGCTTTGTGTTATCCGGTACAGGCACGTCATGCTTTGTATCCCCTGTAGGAGAGAAAAATCTGCATTGGGCTGTTGGCCATTTAGAAGACAAGACATCATGAGATATTGCCGATATTGATGACGTAACCCAGACCATCCAGAAAGCTGCAGAGCTTAGCTTGAAAATTGGTGAACCGTTCAAGACAATCCTTTCACTGACTGATCCAGCTACGGTGATGTGCATGAATGCCCACGACCTGCCGTTCCGGCATTTGGATTCTGAAAGTATGCCGGTCATCCTTATTGGTGATTGCCATCACGCCCTCAGCCCCTTCGCAGCATACGGCGCAAATCTTGGGTTGAATGATGCATGGGATCTTGCAGAGCAACTTGTCAAAGGCAAGGTACTAGCAAAAGCGATTGAAGCTTATGATGACATCAGCTTTCCACGCGCAAACAAGATTGTGACGCATGCCCGAAAAATGTCGCGGGCTGGTCATAGCACTGGTTTGAGATAGTTTGTTTTTCTGCTTGTGTTGGCCATCTCCAGGACTCTGCATCGGATTTTGGGGGAATATTTTCACCCATCAGGGCGTAAGACCATGCCACCTTATAATAGTGTCGCGCATGTCAGCTCGGTTCTGTTCTAGGTGATGGGGGGTGTATCCAAACCACTGCGGCATCTCTGTGCCAACAAAGCTCAAGGTTTTATCATGTGGTTTCACAACAGATTTTTCTCTCATACAACCTTCACGGAAAAATCTCAGGTACGCAGGCGATAAAAGGGATGCCAGGGCTGTGGGGCGTCACTTTACGCGAGACCAAGACCCTGGCCAGAACGCGACTTTGTACGCGCCAGCTTAAAGTGGATGGTGCTCGTCGTGCTCGTCCATCCATCTCCTCAGTTATCACTCCATACTTTCTCAACATTGTCATTGTCAATTATATTGTGTCCATGTCCAATCGGCTTCTCATCTGACTTGCATGACGTATAATCAGGCGACTGCTCTCTCTGCTCTGTTTGCCAGCCGCGCGTACGTACAGCAAACGCGTTGACCTGCAGATTCGTGCATCATGGCCGGCGACGACACCAATCCTACGCGGACTCCGGCGCGACAGCCGGCAAAGGCTGCAGCATCGATTTCCTCTTCCGCCAAGCAGAAGTCAATCATGTCTTTCTTCCAGAAATCCTCACCGGCTGCGACGCCTTCGCCAGCTGCACGCAAACAAGTCTCTTCTGATCCCAGTTCCTGTCTAAAGGAGACCCAGGCCAACCTCTTACCAAAGGCGAAGTCTTCGCAGAAACTTTCGACACCTGTGCCTTCGAGCGACGCGTTAGAACCCAGCAGCTCGCAGGAGAATCTTGATGCAGTTTCTTGCAGCAAAAATGCACCCAGCTCCCCAACCATGGCCCTTAAAGCGACGCCCAAGCCTCGATCAGCGCTCAAGGACTCGGCCGGTAGTAGCCCCGGAAGGAAGGTAAGTCAAGCAAAAGAAACCATTGTGGTAATTCAAGTTGGCCTGAAAACACTACCTAACAATTTGCTCAGTCACGAAAAGCCGTGAGCTATGCAGAATCCTCGGAGGATGATGAGCCTGTGTCGACCCTAAACCGCCGCCGCACTAGGACGCGGCCGGTTCAGGACGACGAGGACGAGTACGGCGATGATGGCTCTGCCGAAGTGCAAGATGGCGAAGGTGAGCCTGCATGATCGTTTTGTAACTGGCCAACCCTAAACAGTCCCACAGACGATATTGACGATTTTATTGTTTCGGACGAATCGGACGGCGACACCCCCAGGCCCAAGAAGAGGAAGCGACCATCGCAACCGGCCAGCGCCCGAAAGCGATCAAACATCTCGCCCCCCGCAAAAGACGAACCGAGCGATCTAAACGACGATGAAGTCATGACCGACGTTCCCCCACCGGCTAGTGCTAAGCAATGGAACTATGACCCCGAGTCCGGAGAGAAGCGCCCCGTCACTACCCCAGCTGAGCGTGCTGCCAAAGACCCAAAGAGAAAGGAAAAGGCTTACACAAAGGAACCCGAGGAACGCTATTCTTGGCTCTCTAAGATAAGAGACAAGGAGAGACGTGAGCCAGGAGATCCAGAATATGATCCACGAACTATTTATATCCCCCCTCTCGCTTGGAGCAAATTCTCCCCATTTGAAAAGCAGTACTGGGAGATTAAGCAAAACCTTTGGGACACAATCGTCTTCTTCAAAAAGGGAAAATTCTACGAGCTATACGAAAACGATGCCACGATCGGCCATCAGGAATTCGACTTCAAAATGACCGATCGTGTCAACATGCGCATGGTCGGGGTGCCGGAAAGTGTTCTTGACCATTGGGTGAATCAGTTCATTGCCAAGCAGTACAAGGTTGCAAGGGTGGACCAAATGGAAACCAATCTCGGCAAAGAGATGCGCGAAAGACAAGACAAGACTGGAAAGAAGGCTGACAAGGTGATTTCGCGTCAACTTGCCTGCGTCCTGACTGCTGGAACATTGGTAGATGGCAGCATGCTCCAAGACGACATGGCTGCGCACTGCGTTGCCATTAAAGAATCTGTTGTGGACGGGCTTCCCGCCTTTGGCATCGCGTTTGTCGATACAGCTACTGGTCACTTCTTTTTGACCGACTTTATCGATGATGTTGATTTGACAAAGTTTGAGACGTTTATTGCACAAATCGGTCCGCGAGAAATGCTGCTCGAGAAGTCGCATCTCTCAACCAAGGCCAACAGAATCCTGAAGAACAATACCAGTCCTACCACAATCTGGACATATTTGAAACCGGACGTTGAATTTTGGGATGCCGACACCTGCAGACGTGAGCTCAACGGTGCGAATTACTTCTCAACTCAAAAAGGCAGCGAGGGCTCGTGGCCAGAAGCTCTTGAGAAACAAAAGGACAATGACCGAGTCATGTCGGCGGTTGGTGCTTTGATCTGGTATCTTCGCTTTCTCAAACTGGAGCGACCCTTACTTTCTCAGAGCAATTTTTCCTTGTACAACCCCATCCAGAAGAACGGCACGCTCGTTCTCGATGGCCAAACCCTGATTAATCTCGAGATCTTCTCCAACTCTGTTAACGGCGGCAGCGAAGGCACGTTATTTCAGCTTCTTAACAAGTGCATCACCCCTTTCGGCAAACGCCTCCTCCGACAATGGATCGCCCACCCTCTACAGAACATTGATAGAATCAATGAGCGTTTGGATGCAGTGGACATGCTCAACAAAGATCCATCTGTTCGCGAGCAATTTTCCTCGCAGCTAGTGAAGATGCCTGATCTGGAGCGTTTGATTTCTCGAATCCATGCCTGCTCTTGCAAGCCAGAGGACTTTGTCCGTGTTCTGGAGGGATTTGAGCAGATTGAGTACACGATGACCTTGGTTTCCGCTTTCAAAGACAGCAATGGCTTGCTCGAGCGCCTGATCTCTGCTATGCCCAACCTCGAGGAGCCGCTCGCCTACTGGAGGAATGCCTTTGACAGATCAAAAGCAAAACAGGACAAGATCCTCATACCTGAGCGCGGCATTGAGGAGGATTTCGATGCTAGCCTGGAGCGCATAGAGACTATTAAAAGCCAGCTTCAGGAGCTGCTGGCAGACAAGAAGGTGGAGCTCAAGTGCAAGTCGCTCAAATTTACCGACGTCGGTAAGGAAATCTACCAAATCGAAGCACCCAAAGCGACCAAGGTTCCTTCCAGCTGGCGCCAGATGTCGTCTACCAAAGACGTGAAGCGATGGTACTTTACAGAACTGACAGCTCTTGTCCGCGAGCTCCAGGAAGCTGAAGAGACTCATTCACAATTGGTCCGTGATGTCGCTGCGCGCTTCTGCAGAAAGTTTGACGTCGACTATGAGCTCTGGCTCTCCGCTATCCAGGTTATCGCCCAGCTGGACTGTTTGGTTAGCCTGGCCAAGGCATCGTTGTGCCTCGGCGAGCCAAGTTGCCGCCCACAGTTCGTGGATCAAGATAGAAGCCTCGTTGAGTTTGAAGAGCTGCGCCATCCATGCATGCTGAGCACAAATGGCGACTTCATTCCAAACGATATCAAGCTTGGCGGCAAGCAAGCCAACATTAACCTGCTCACAGGCGCCAACGCTGCAGGCAAATCTACAGTGCTAAGAATGGTGAGTGCATTCGCCGAATCAGTGTGAGATGAGTCAATCTAACTTTGGAACAGTCTTGCATTGCCGTCATCATGGCGCAAATTGGATGCTACGTACCGGCCATTTTCGCAAAGCTCACGCCTGTGGACAGAATCATGTCCCGTCTTGGTGCCAACGACAACATTTTTGCATCGCAGTCTACCTTTTTTGTTGAGCTTTCTGAAACCAAGAAGATTTTGTCCGAGGCCACTCCGCGCTCACTCGTCATTCTCGACGAGCTTGGTCGTGGCACAAGTTCGTATGATGGTGTTGCGGTTGCTCAAGCTGTACTGCACCACGTGGCGACGCACATAGGCTGTGTCGGGTTCTTTGCCACGCATTACCATTCTATTGCCACCGAGTTTGAGAACCATCCCGAAATTAGAGCCCGTCGCATGCAGATTCACGTCGACGACCAGGAGCGCCGCATCACCTTTCTTTACAAGTTGGAAGATGGCGTTGCCGAGGGCAGTTTCGGCATGCACTGCGCCGCCATGTGCGGCATCTCCAACGGTGTGATTGAGCGCGCCGAGGTGGCAGCCAAGGAGTGGGAGCATACAAGCAGGCTCAAGGACTCTCTGGACAAGGCGAAGACTGGGTGTTACATTCCGTTGGGTATCCTCAGCGATGTGGGCAATCTACTGGGCGACAAGGGTGACATCGATGATAAGGGTATCGACGTTCTTTTGCGTGCTATTGAATGTCTGTAGCAGACTTGAAGAGAAGAGGGAGTACACGTACTCAATTTGATGTATGGCAATAATAAGGCGCTCATGTTGAAGGAAGAATCTGAGCACCAAGGTAGAGACGGGACTTGGCACTACTTGATTACTTGGAACGTATATTATCTGTTTTACTATACTGGCGCTCGGCTGAGGAACTATTGACCCGGAACGTCTTGTGTGGACGCTGCCGAGACTGCGCGATCAGTTGTTAGACTGTCAATAAGCGGTAACTAGAAGCTTACACTAATTCACGAGACGCCAGCCACGGGGTGTGGCCTTTTTTTTTTTTTGTTTTTTTTTCCAGGATTGCGCCGTGACCCCATTATATGCGACATTTTCGTTGTCGCTTTCCCGTTCAACTTTATGCCGGGTTAGTCCGCGGACAGAGCTTCTCAGGCGGACGCTAGGCTGTGCCGAGTTCTATGATGTACGAGTTCCGTGGGCCAACAGGTATTTTTACGGGCCTGCCTCGGTTTGCGGGTGTGGGGCCACGGACCGGGTGGGGTCTGCCGCTCCGGGAATCTTTCTTCATAAAGTCCGGCGCCGGATAAGAGCGCTTGCGTGAGACCCTGCATGAGCCACCGTGCACGCTCTTGACAACTCATCACCTTTTATTTCGATCTAATCACGGCTGGGTCCCGCCAGTCATCGTGCCCATCGACGCCGGTTGTGTCGGCAGCGGCCTATCGGGGCCCCCGTCGAGTCATGGATACCTAGGGCGATCCGGCAGTTAGCGCCTGCTAGGTAATGTTCCAACACGCCGATTTGACGCAGGCTCTTATTCCTTTCCGACGTGGAAAGTTTCGGGACCAACAAGTCAAGATGTGATGCACGCTTTTGTATAAAAGGTGCCATGGGCCTTGTTCCAAGGAACTCTATGCCTCTTTGTTATCCAGCCAGTATTTCATATACACTTTCAGAGTCTCTTTATACATTTAGAAAATGGGCTTTAAACTACCCTCCACCGACGGTCGTGTCGTCACGGTGCTAGGCGGCGGCGTTCTGGGCCGCCGGATCGCGTGCGCCTGGGCCGCCTCGGGCTTCGACGCCGTGATTCGCGATCCGAGCCAGGAGCAGCGCATCGCCGCCGTGCACTACTGCGAGACGAGCTTTGGGCAGTACTCGGACTCTTTGAAGCGCGGCGCGGTGTCGGCCACGGAGCATCTCGAGGAGTCCGTGTCGAGATCGTGGCTGGTCATCGAGGCGGTCCCGGAGAAGCTGCCGCTCAAGATTTCCACGTTTGCCGACCTGGAAAAGGTCGCGCCGGGCGACGCGATCCTGTGCAGCAATTCGTCGTCGTACAAGAGCCGGGAAATGATTGACGGCCTGCAAGACGCCACGAAACAGCGCATCCTCAACATGCACTACTACATGCCGCCGGGCAACCGCATCGTGGAGCTCATGACCGACGGCCACACGGACGAGGCCATCTTTCCGTTCCTGGTGGAGAAGCTCAAGGCTGTGGGCATGCATCCGTATGTCGCACGAAAGGAGTCTACCGGCCTCATTTTTAACCGTCTGTGGGCTGCCATCAAGCGAGAGGTGCTCACGATCCTGGCCGAGGAGGTTTCCACGCCCGAGGAGATTGACAAGCTCTGGGCCGAGGTCTGGGCCGGCAACAAGAGCGGTCCCGTCGGCATGATGGATGCTGTTGGCCTCGACACCGTGTCGTTTATCGAGCAGCACTACATTGACGAGCGCGGACTACCAGACACGCCGGTCAAGTTTCTCCAAAAGTACATTGATCAAGGCCGTCTCGGAACAAAGTCGGCCAAGGGCGGCCTTTTGCCTCCCGGCACTGTCACTCTGAGTGGCGGCGGCGACGCCGACAACCTGCACGCTCCGCTTTTGTATTTCCTCGATATTGGCCTCGCTGCCGAACCTCACAAGGCCTTTGATGCCGGCCGCGTCTTGGTCGGCGCGTCGGATGAGCGTCCTCTGAAGCCCCTGGTTGACAAGCAGCATACGCCCGACGGCATTGATGTCGCTCTGTCCGCCGGCAAGCTCTTTTGGACGAGCATGGGTATTCCTGACAAGAACGACGGCTCGATTTGGAGCTCCAACCTGGACGGCAACGACGCCGAGATTGTGATCCCCGCCGGGTCGGTGCACACGCCGAAACAGCTCGTCGTCGACCAGGTCAACTCGAAGCTCTACTTTTCCGACCGCGAAGGCCTGCGCGTGCACCGCAGCAACTTTGACGGCTCCGAGCTCGAGACCATTGTCGAGACCGGCGACTTGCGCAACCCGGCGCACCAGGGCGACGCGACGCGCTGGTGCGTCGGCGTCTTTGTGTCCCCCGCGACCGGCAAGTTTTACTGGACGCAAAAGGGCCCGTCCAAGGGCAGCCAGGGCCGCATTCTCCGCGCCGGCATCGACCTGCCGAGCGGCGAGACGGCCGAGAACCGCACGGACATTGAGACGCTGCTCGCGAGGCTGCCCGAGCCGATCGACCTGGACATGGACGAGGAGCGCGGATACCTGTACTGGACGGACCGGGGCGAGCTTCCGCTGGGCAACAGCATCAACCGCGTCAAGCTGGACGGCATCGAGCCCCTGCGGGACGCCGGCGCGGGGAGCCTGCCGGGACGAGACTATGAGCTGCTGGTGAGGAACTTGCACGAGGCGATTGGCATCAAGCTGGATTTGAGAAATGGGCACTTGTACACGACGGATTTGGGCGGAGCCGTGTATCGGTTCAACTTGGACGGTGGTGATAGGAAGAGATTGTATGAGGGGGCAGGTGCGTTTGCAGGAATTGCGTTGGCTTACGTTTAGTTGGGGGGGGGGGGGGGGAATGTTTTTGTCAATTTAGACTGTCATGGGTAATTTTGACCAACACTTTTAAAAAGTCTGCCAAGGGATGTAGATTTGTGGGAGAAGAAGCGAGTTCTGGTGTGATGAAAATAATGAAGCGCTCCTAGTCAGGCCTCATGGCGAGGAAGAGTTGATGGCGGATATATACCCATCTCCAAGGTATATAAATAGCAATAGCGCGCATATATCTAGCACTTTAGAGTCAAAAAGAGAGAATGCAACTAGAGTAAAACAAATATATGCATTATATATGCCCTAATAAACATTACGTAGTATTCATGTCGCGTGACAATACCAGATAATCTATATGCGTAAAAGCATGAGGCGATGGAGACGTCGCCTATATGTACACAACCGGCGGCGCTCAAATGATGCCGCTATATCCCCTGTTTAATATTACCATTTCTTCGCAGCCATTCCACAAAGATGTATCTTTTCAACTAGTCCCGAGTCAGAGCCAGGATTCTCTCAGCCCCCTTTTCACCCGCGACCATGACGGCAAACTGCGGATTGACCGTCATTGGAGCGAGTATAGACGCATCAACGACGTGAATATTGTCCGTCCCAATAACCCTGGTGTCTGCATCCACACAAGTGCCGATGCGGCAGGAACTGGACCAGTGGTTGACCTGTCCGCGCGCATAGTCTGACGGCGTCGTAATGTACGCTTCAATCTCGTCCACGGTGGCGTCGCGCGCAATGTTGAGCGGCGTCAGGCCCTCGGCCGCGGGGGCGTCGGGCGTCGAGGGCGGCAGCGCCTGGAAAATGTCATGCACAAACGTGGCAATGGCGCGTGCGTCGCGCGGGTTGGAGTAGTACGTGTCGGCGCTGGGGCCGGCGACAAAAGGTTTGCGGTCCGAGGAGGAGGAGGAGGAGCGGGAAAGCTCGACGCGTCCGGCGGAGAGCAGGCCAGAGGTGCCGTAGACGTTGAGCGTGACGGTGTGGCGGTCCGTGTACTGCGCGTAGCCCGAGGAGCTGATGGTGCCCTGCACGCCGGAGCGCGTGCCGTCCTCGTGCGGCACGCGCGTCCAAAAGGCGGCCGCCTGCGAGGCGAACGAGTAGCGGCCGCTTCTCGCGTCGAGGTACAGCGCCTTGTCCTCGGCGTCGGGGTTGTCGTACTGGTAGTTGAAGGACCGGACGGCGGGCGACGAGAGCTGGATAAAGGTGTTTGGGTTGTCAAAGAGGCCCTCGCCCACAGACGGCTGCACGACCCAGGACGACGGGTCGGTGTAGGCGCCAAAGGAGCTCTCGGAAAGCGTCTGGAGAACGTCCCGAGGCCCGATCCCAGAGTGCATCAGGAGCTGCGGTGATTGGAGCGCGCCCGCGCTGAGCACGACGCGGCCGCCGGGCGCAAGGGAGACGGACCGTGTCGTGCCGTTGCCGAGATCAACCTCGACGCCGGACGCTCTTCCGGCCTCGTGGTTGACGTGGCTGACCTTGGCCCCGGTGGACAGATGAAAGTTTGGGCGCGAGAGAGCGCTTTGCAAGTACGTTCTCGCAGGTCCTCCTCTCTGTCCGTCGATGTAGTTGTATACGGGGCGGCCGTATGCCTTGTCCTTGCGGTCGGGCTCGTCGGCAAAGGAGACGTCTGCGTATCCGGCGCCGTCAACAAGCCAATTCTTGGCAGCGTCGTAAATGTCCTCGACATATGTCCTGCCGTCGGAAGAGTAGTTTGTGACGGCGGGTTGTCTCTGCAAAAGCCGCCGCGTCGCGTCCTGCACGTCGGCGGCATGCCATCCTGCCGGGTGGTAGTCGTCCCAGTCCGACGACGGCGGCTGAAAGTACAGGCCAGCATTGATGGCGCTGTTGCCGCCGATTGTGCAGGCCTGAAAGGCTCGTACGTCTTGGGGCTTGCAGAGCAAGCTGGAGTTTGGGCTGCCGAAAATGGTCGAGTCTTGGGGAACGGGGAGAGTTGGTTATTAGCAACGGCAGAATCGAATGGGGGCCGAGTTGACCGAGTTTTGGGCTTACACAATCCGGGAACGTCAACCCGACTCAGATTTGTGCCATCCAGCCAAGAGGGACGCTCAGTTCCACCGGTGATGCCGTAGGATGCTCCTCCCTGCTCAAGAAGCAGAGTCTGGAGGCCGGCCTCGCTGAGGCGATCGGCAACAATGATGCCCGCGGTACCAGCACCGACGATGATGGCATCCCATTTTCGCAGAGTCCAGCTCTTTGGAGTTGGGCAGGCGCTAGCTAGGGCTGCCAGGAAAATAGCATGGAGAAACTTCATAATTACGTGCGCAGCCGGGACAAGGGACATTGTAAACTCTTGAGCAGCATCACGGCGCGCGTACTTTATATACAACGAGGAGCCTCAATCGCCTCAAGTGAAGGCTCACCTACCGACGTCATATCACCGCAGTATTATAGCAGTCCACTGCCGTTTTTATTAGCGTGCACACGGAAAATTTCCTTTTATAGATTGGGTATCCCTCGTATCGTTCCTGCTCGCCGGGTCGACGGCACCCACAATTCTGAATTTCTGACCATGTCGTCATTCCCAGTTGCCGCATCATTAGCACCGAGTCGGAGACACCAGGTGCAGGGCTGAAAATCAGTAGTCTTGGCGTTGATTGAAGATTTCAACAAGACTGTCAAGGGACGGCCGCAACGGTCTTTGTATCCGAGATCCGGCAGGATGCCCCCCCCTTGTCCGATGTTGTACATGTTCTGATTGCTTGTCTCAGCCTCTTACTTGCATGGATAGGTTATTTATTGGCCAAAAACTGTTCCGGACAAGGAAGCAGAGGGTAAGAGGGGTCTTGCATTCTGGCGGTTACAGTGGAGTGCGGCGCTCAGACATTCTGGAAAGCGAGACTAGACTGGGTTTGCCACTTGCAGGGAGAAGCCTTCAAGAAACAAGGCCGCCTCGGGATCTCTGATGCTAGTAGGCCAAGTATCCTGTTTGCAGGGCCAATTGGCCCCATAGAGGCTGAAAACTCGGGAATGACGATGACACGAGCCAGCCGTGAGAGCACGAAAGCCGCTGTTATTAGTGTTGGTTTAAATTTAGAAACAACTAGACACAGAAAGTCAACAAGATTAAGCAGCGAAATCAGCATTTGGAGAGCCGCAGTTACAGCTTGGAGTGCGGCGGTGCCTTATCCTCACGGACGACAGCAACCGACTCGATTGCTGAGCCATCCCCAAGTTTTCTGCGCAAGATTTTGCCTGCCGCACTCTTTGGAATACTGCCGACGACTTCAACCTCGGCCAGCCACTTGTGTCTGGCTTTCTTTGATTTAACAAACTCTAGCAGTGCTTGGCCGGCCTCTTCAGCTGGTGGGGCATTGTCCTGCAGTACCACATATGCTTTGGGGCGTTCACCAGAGTGGCTGTCGCCGATACCACAGACAGCTGCGTCTTTTACGAGGGGGCTGCCAAGAAGCACGTCTTCCAGCTCTGCAGGTGCGACGCCGATGCCCTTGACCTTGACCAGGTCCTTGATGCGGTCAGTGATGGAGACGAAGCCCTCGGCATCAATGGTGCCAACATCACCAGTGTGCAGGAATCCGTCGGCGTCAAACGTCTCGGCCGTTGCTTTTGGATCGTCGAGATAGCCCATTGTGACTTGGGGGCCTCGTGCCCAGAGCTCGCCCGGCGTGTCTATGCCGCAGTCTTGGC
Organism: Beauveria asiatica; assembly: GCA_038367545.1. Classification (NCBI taxonomy): domain Eukaryota; kingdom Fungi; phylum Ascomycota; class Sordariomycetes; order Hypocreales; family Cordycipitaceae; genus Beauveria; species Beauveria asiatica. The sequence continues at coordinate 18,907 of JAAHCF010000194.1, read as the reverse complement.
CGGTGGCTGGGTCGACGATGCGCAGCTCTGTCGAGCCCACCAGCTGGCCGACCTTGGATGCGTATTTGTAGCTGTATCTTGTCGTGGGATGAATGGTCAGAACGGAGCAGGATTCCGTCATGCCATAGCCCTGCTTGAATCCCGTGCCCGGAAACATCTTTTCCAACGCAGTCAGGATTTCCCGCGACAGTGGCGCCGCGCCTGAGCAGAAGCGGCGAACGTGAGAGAGATTGTAGCGGGCAAGGAGCTCGGGCTGGCGAACCATTTGAATGAGAATCGGAGGAACAAGCAAGACTTCCTTGATTTTATACTCGACGACTGCACTCAGCGCGACAGCGAGAGAGAACTTGGGTACAACGTAGACACTGGCATTGAGAAGAATGGGGAGGTGGAATTGGTGTACGAGGCCGGTGATGTGGTAAAACGGCAGCGCAGCTAGATGCTTGTCATGGTCCGCAGCCGTAACCTGTTGCATTTGAAGACACTGCGCAATCACGTTGGCGTGCGACACCATGACTGCCTTTGGCAGACCAGTGGTACCGCTGCTGAAGCCAAAGTACGCACAGACGTCGCGGTTCGTCTTGCCAGGCGGCAGCCTCCATGCGGGCATCTGGGCCGCATCGCCAAACTTGCTTCCCTGCACAATCAGCTCATCGATGCTGCGCACGCGATTGTCGCGCGGGCCGCCGTCAATCAAGAAGACGCTTTCCCTGGCCAGGCCACAGGCCTCTGCAGCCGACAAGGCAGTGTCGAGTACTTCGGGCCCGGCAAAGAGAAACTTGGCCTTGCTCAGCCGGAGAGCATGCGACAGCTCGTCGCGATTGCATTCCGGGGATGCCCCGCACGCGATCCCGCCCGCCCGCACCGAAGCGAGCGCGGCAACCGGAAAGTAGATGGAATTCTTGCTGACGACGAGGGCAGCATCGCCTTCCCGGAGTCCGTACAGCTTGACCAGGGTCGAGGAAAGATGAGCGGCATGGCTCTTGACGTCTGCAAAGCTCAGGTGTCGCCCCGTCTTGACATCTGTAAAGCCTGGAGATTCGGAAGCGGGGGCGGCGCTTGGCGTGTATGCCTGGCCCGATTCAAAGAGCCAGTGCCAAATAGTTTGGTCTTTGGGATCTGAAAACCCATCAACAATGAGTATTGATCCATGTCATGTACATGCGGCCTTGCTCGTCTTCTCAAGTACTCACAGAGAATCTCGGCTTGCTCAGACTTGAACACCATGGCTACGGCTTACGTTTTGATAATGTAAGGATCACAACTGCAGCCACAATCCGGGGTCGGGGGCGGGGTACGGAGTAGTAAAGAAGTCTCAAATCTCAAGTCTCAAGTCTCAATTAACAGGTTGGTGTTCAAGCTAATAATAAAGTCACGCCAACGGTAGTAGGAATCAGGAAATTAATGTCGCATAATAAGCATATCGTGGAAAGTTGTTAAACACGATTTATTTTTTGATTTATTTATTTTATTTTTTTCAGAGTAGTGGAATCTATTTAGCGAGTTTTTTACCAATTAAGAAACCTCTATACTTATAATGTATAGGCTATGACACCGGTAGATAAGTACCTTTCTAGCGTACTTTTCTACTGAACCTGTTAGTTATATGAAGATTTATCATCAAGATAAATAATTCTCTATTTCTAAAAGAAATATACAATATAATTACAAGTCGTTTATTTATTACCTGTGCTAGCCGTAACGTTAGATGACCTGTACTGGCCCATCGAGGCGTTCATGTAGCGCTTCTCAGCGTCCGTACTGAACCCGAGGCTGTACTCGTGCCCACACACACTGTGCCGTGGGTGCTGTACAGGTTCGCAACCAACGCGCCTTTGATATTAATAGAGACGGGCCATATATATGTAGTCTACGTGGCTATCCAGTGTAGTTGGTTCAAACCTTGGAAAGGCTACATTTAGCTGACTAGAGAGCAATGGAATGATTGATAGTTAACACGGAATAACCATTTGTGACGTTCTCAAAGCGCCTAGTTAACTTTTCCTTCCACTCTGAGCATACGATAAAAGAGTGTACTAAAATACTAGATTTGTTTACTACCAAGACATTGGTCCATTAGCTCTCCGGTACTCAAAGGGACCGCAGGCTTAACTCCGACTCTCCGGGAGAGAACCACCCAGCTTGCCACATAACATATGATTCGAAAGGACGCATCATCGGCAGCATCTCCAAATGCCATATCCAGGGCCTGAGCTACCGCATCGTAGTCGACAAACCCGAGTTGCGAAAGAGCTTCTTTGGTAAGCAAGTCACCAAACATGGAGTGTAACCGCCCACCCCTCGGCCACCTGTTTGGCGCCCAAAATGTCACCTTGCGTCGGTTGTACAGCTCATCAGTGAGGTACGGCCGTCCAGCCTCACGAAGAATCCATTTTTCCGTTAGACAGTCAAACGCCGACGCAGAAGCACCGTTCTCTGGAGACTCGAGTCTGAGTTTCACCGACGGCGGGAGGCTGTTGACATACTCGGCCAGGTGGTGATCCAAGAACGGTGTGCGCCCTTCCAGACTATTTGCCATCTCTGTCCTGTCCCCGAGGCAGGTCAGGAGGACATTGGGCAGTATGCTCTTGTTCCACATGTACATGGCCGAGTGGCTTGGGTGCCATACAGCCCGCATCTTTTCACGCACCTGAGATGAATGACTCCGGGTGAGGGTATTGCAGCTATTCCAGTCCTCGTCATATTGGTCGCGAATCCATGCCTCGTATACTGGTTTGGGAGGCTGCCAACGTAGGATGCCCGCGGGCATTGATGAGCCGTGGGCACTGTCGCTGCAGCCGCCATTGCCGCCTGTCACGCCTAATGGCTGTGCCTGCGAGCGCCAAATCGCACTCGTCTTTGCCTCCACCGTCAGGAACAGCTTGCAGCGTAGCTCTTCGAGCGAGGGTGAAGCGAGCTCTGCAACTGTCGCATCCTGCTCCCGGAGATACTCGGTTGCGAAGCTGGGGTAGCCACAGAAATGCTCATCGGATCCTTCGCCTGTAAGGACGACCTTGACGCCGTGTTGGCGCGCAAACTTGGAAAGCGCAAACTTGGAGACGGCGTTGAGGTCGAAATGATGGTGCTCGGAATGAAGAACGGCGTCTTCAAAATTATCTGCCAGACAGTCTTCGTCAATGTTGAGCTTGTGGCACTTTATGCCGAGCCACGCAGCAGTGCGATCCGCAATATCTGTTCTAGTTTTAGCTGCCATTCTTTGGCTTTGCCCTGAGTAGGCTGGTGATTCTTACCTGTTTCATCATAGCCAGATTCGTGCCCAAACTGCATACTGAAGCACGAAATTTGCGTGTTGGTCGAGGAGCCTACTTGAATGTGCTTTTGTCGGGCAAGGTCAACCGCTATACCTGCGATGACTGAAGAATCGATGCCGCCAGACAAGTAGATGCCAACAGGAACGTCTGCTCGCAAACGCTGCTCGACAGCATCTACCAGACGCTTGCGAACCTCCAGAACCATTTCGTCGACAGTTCTAGTCTCGGTGATATTCTATCGCAATAAGTACAGAACACGCTGACAGCCTGAAACAAGTACGTACCTTATCTGGGTATTCTGCATCCCAGTACTGGTGAATTCCGACAGTTCCATCACGACTCATCTCCATCCAGTGGCCTGGCATCAGTTTCTTGACGTTTTTGAATAGGGTTCGGTCGTCGACTAGCCAGTGACAGTCGCATATCGCATCCACATCCCATTCTGGCTTCCAGCCCATGGCCACAAATGCCTTTGCCTCGGAGGCTAGGGCAAGCTTGCCATCTATCATTGTCCAAAAGAGTGGTTTTATCCCGAATCGGTCGCGGGCAGCAATCATTGTACCTGGACTCTCTGTCTCGTCGATGATGACAAACGCAAACTCTCCACGCAAGTGCTAAAACATGGCCGGAGCCCCAAACGCTTTGTAGAGTCCGACGACGAGCTCACTGTCACTATCGCTTGTAAAGTTGTACCCGTGCTCTGTTTCGAGAATCGCCCTGAGTCTGCCATAGTCATACAACTCACCATTGACGACTGCGTGGATTTTCCCCTCCTTGTCGTGCAATGGCTGCGACCCCCTGGCCGAGAGATCATTGATTGCCAAGCGACAGTGGGCGAGGCCAAAGTCGGCGCCGTCACTGACCCAAACTGCCGAGCCGTCCGGACCTCGATGTTGAATGGCGTCAACTCCACGCTGAAGTCGTTCCTGCAAGTCACCTGTCGGCCCAGTTAGCGTCACAGTGAAAGTCTTTGCGAGCCCTTTGGTTTTACCAGAAATTGTCTGGACATTTGCTGCAGCATTGTTTCCGTTCTCCGAGGCAGGACATCTCAGTGATGAGTTGCAAATACCCAGCACCCCACACATGGTGATAAAGATTGAAGATGAAACTTGGAACTTTTGAACTGATTGCCACTTGAATATTGGTTTAAACGCAAAGTCTTGTAATAAAGTGACTTTTGATGTGATTTAGGAGTCTCTTATATTACTGAAGCGCTCCAGAGGGACAATTTGCGCATTGCCTCGGCTTGCCCGTTTAGATTGGTCCAAGTCCCGAAATGTACAGCTGGTTGTCCAGATCCTATTCTACGAATCAGTCTGTATCGTCCCCAGGCATTGAGGTTCTGATACTGGCTCATGCGCATGGGAGAATTTGGGGCGTTCCTGAATCAAGCCCAAGTTAAGCCGACAGAATGTCGTTACACCGGGTTCCGAGTCACGGTCTCCCAGCCCTATATGCTTGCGACATAAAATGGCGAGTCATGGTGCCTACTCCACGCCATCGAGAAGCGGATTTACCCCCAAATCTTTGACTGATGAGTTTTGAGCTTGTTTTAAGGTCAAATTTGCCAATCATTTCCTTATTTGGCAGTCCTTTGTGCCCCATCTTGAGCACGTTATCAAGCTACTCTTACACTTGAATCCTACCCGTGCTATGCCCGCACTTTTCAGGGTCACACCTTCGGTGCTCCCGCAAGAGAGGGTGTTCCTCAGCAAATGGATCCATCGGCAAAACGATCCACCAGCAAAACGCGCCACTTTCAGTCATTCAGCCTTGCAAGAGCCACGGTTACTTAATCTATCCATCTATTTATGTACTAAAAGACCTTTGGGGTGGGCCTATGCACCTTGCAAGACCAATACAACAACGCGCTTCTAATCCACCTATGCAACGACGTAGGACGCCATGTTCGGGATAGCCCCTCGCCGCCTCCCCTTGTCTCTGGCCCTCTGTCTTGTTTCTGCTGTTGCAGTCTGCTGTTCTCAGTTATGGCATTGACTCTGCGAAGCTGCTCATGGAACGAAGCTTTGTTCCAGAGTAGTAGAGTATCCAGATGCCGATAATCCCGATGACACTAAGTCCGCCCAACACACTAACGCCGCGGGCGACGCCCAGGTTGGAAAACAATGGCTGCGCAAACAGCACACTACCGCAGGCGAGGGCGCTGCGGAAGAAATCGTTGGCCGCAAAAAGGCTCGCAGCATAACGCGGATAGCTGATGGGAATGTAGATGAAAAGACACTGAAACACAACAAAAACACTGGATCCGTATATGGTGATTCCAATCGTCGGCACAATCCAGTGTATGGATGATTGGGCGCTCCAAGCAAACAGGAATAGCCCAATCGTTGGTCCAAAGGAGAAGAATAGAGCCGGAACAAGCCGTCGTTCGGGAGTTGAAAAGTCACAGCCTCTCATCAGATAAAGCCATAAACTGTAGACAAGAACCCCAATAAGACAGGCGCAAAGTATACACAGGAACACCAACCCGAGCTGCCCCGAATCCATGCCGTATTGAACTGGGTATACTAAAGGAAACACTTCGAAAACTAAAAGGAGAAGCGTTAGCAGCAAAAGCCAGAAACGTCAAAGTAAGTTCTTACATGAATAGTATATGCCGTAGATGATGGAAGTATAGATCTGAACAAATAAGACGGCTGGGTCTTTGATGGTGATTTCAATCGGCTTTATGAGTGCTGTAAACAGTGTGCCAAGAAGCGCTGGTTCCCCCGCACTGGGTTGCTGGCCACTCTGTTTCCGCGAGTACAGCACTTTCTTGCCTGTGACTTTTGCGATTCTTTTGCCCCGGCGAAAAAGGATGGTCTCCGGGTTGGTTTCTGGGAGCAAGAGAACCATGACAGCGAACACTGGCACAGAAGCCCACAAGATCTCATACAATGACCACCTCCAATTCATTGCGGGCACGGAAAATCCGCTGAGAAGAGGCCCTAGAGCAGCTGCACGGGTAAAAAGGAAGGGTTAGTGATATAGCACGCCACAGCCTAAACAAGATGAATTCGTTCTTACGGCCACAGTAGGAAGCGGATACCCACGCCAGCATGGCGTAGGGCAGCGTTTCCATGCTATACATATCAGCAATCGTTGCGCCACCGGAGGCTAGGCAAGGAGAGCCGAAAAAACCCTGAAAGAATCGCAGAACGAGAAGGGAGCGCATATCTGGTGCAAATGCCGTCGGAATGGATATGAGGACAAAAAGGAGCATGGTGACAACATAGACGGGGTTGCGACCAATGGCCGGAATCTCACTCAACGGGGAGAATAGTAGCGGCCCGACACCGTAGCCCAAGACATAGAGCGACAGCCCCAGGGTCGCCTCAATCTGTCCCACGCGGAATTCTTGCATGATTCCTAGCTGAGAGTTTGTATAGATGGCGGACGACGTATATACCACGAACGTATAGATGCAAATGATAAAGGTAACGGTGAGCTTTTTGCCAGTCGACCAGTTCTGGGGATTTTCCGGATCGCTCTCCCTGTACCAGTGAACAGCGAATGGCTCAGCTTCGGCCACGTCTGCTGCCTGATCGTGCTGTTTGGGGGCTCCTGCTCGAGTACCATTGTGAGTCGTCGTCTCTGCACGAGCCCAATTGTCGAATCCCGCAGAGTTTGGTCGTTCCTCCGGATATTGAAGAGAGGGATGCTTGCTCACGAGCCGTAGTAACTGGCCAAGTGGTGCATCACGGATCAGATCGGCCATCTCCTTGTTAATTCGGCGTGCAGAAACGTTGTATAGAGGTTGAACAACTTGAAAAATTGAAAACGCTGTATTGAACAGGCAATGCCTGGCCCTGTAATACAGCAGACGACTCTAAATAGGAGGAATGATTACAGCGGGGCGCTTGAAGGAAGCCTTGTAACGGACATCCGTGCACATGCATTATCTGAAATCTTTGCTCTGGCCTACATGGGGATTATAGCGCATTTTTGTACCATAATGAGGATGCTCAGACGTAGGTAAAAATAGCAAGACCCTCATCTAATAGTCAACAGTCAGTTGAACTCCATCAAGATCCTGATGTCAGATTCAACACAGATCATATCAGAACAAAGACTACAGCCAAAAGCCCCCAGCAGTCCCATGCTTTTGCCTATTCACCCAAGGGATCTAGGCCAGTCAAGTTGAGCGGGTAGGAGTCATGCATCAAGTCTACGAGTCAGTTGAGCCAGGGTCATGTGCGAATAAATTTTAACCTACCGTTAACTAACTGCGGACAGGATATTTCGTTAAAACGTGAAAGGGTTAGGCGGCGCGCGTGTTATGACAGGGGTCCTTGTCTAACATTAATACGCCGACGACGTATACTAGACGTGGTTAACAAACGCAATAAAGATTTCAACCTATCAAAAACTATCCATTACTCGTGCCCGCCCCCACTTTGGCCGCCTCTTAGAGGCTAGGTGTTAAAGAATATGGCTAGTATAAAGGTAGAAGGAGAGGTAGTAAGAGAATTAGTTATAGAGGAGTAGCTAAGAAATAGTAAATAGTTCTTAATAATAACTTTATTAATTACTAGAGGAGAGAAGTCCTCCTCTAATAACTCTTTACTATATTCTTATCTTTTTATAACTACTTATCTATATATAACTCCTTATAAGTTATAATACTAGGTAAACTAGTTTATAGAGTTATATTCTAAAGAGGGTACTTCTACTAAATCTACTATATTACTAAACTTATTACTTAGATATAAAATTTATATCTAAAAAGGCAACTTACTAATAATAAAAAAAAGAAGGTTATATATTTAGATACTTAGTAGTTATAATCTCTATTTTTATTCGTTTTTTTTAAGTACTACTACTTACTAATTTAGGTAGAATTATATCTATATAGTTTTAGAGAGTTAATTAGTTATTAAGGTTCTATCTGTGGTGCCTATAGTGGTAGATATACTAGTTGATGGGGGATCGTTCGTCCGGCTCTATGCCACCTGTTATGAAGGAGATAGCTCGCAATGTGACCGTCGAATAGGTCCGGATGGATTTCCCACTCCAGAAAACGAAGAAAGAAAAAAAGGATCCCGCTGGGGTTTGACATAGAAAATAATATTTAACGTAGTTAGAATCGATATAAAAGGGGTAAGACTTCTCTTTACTAAACTACATATCATTATTCTTCATTATATCATGTTAGCAAAGTACGACTTCTCTTTTCTTCAACATGTTATAAATTAACGTCACCATCAAACTAACATCCTCGGTCCTTTTGACGCTCTTGGTGTAATATGTTACTTGGCGATTTATATCCGCCTATAATCATAAACACCGTGATAAAGAGCTAATTAAACAGAGTATAGCAGCCGTAAGTATAGCAGAAATCTCTATTGAAATAATAATAACCAAGACCCATTAAGTAAGTAATAACATGTATATTATAGGAAAGTTGACTAACGAGCTTAGTATACTATACGGCAAAAGAGCGAGAAGGTATAAGAAGTTCTTTACCACAGAGTCTTATAAGAAGCTATAGAGCTCCACATGGAGAGGCGATTAGTATATTAGTATTTATAATGGTATAGTAGCTGATAATACTAATTTACTTGAGATATACTACTTATTCGTAGCCGAAACTGATGTATAGTAGTATTAAGTCACAACGAGGCAACCACCTAGGCTGATCGCTACTTTTTCATTCTCTGTAGTAGCGTCATTTCTATGACTGTATGCATATATAACGCGCTTTTTAGCTCTGTCTATCGCTAAGAATATAATTTTTTACATTCTACGGCTTTGAACGGGGTTTTAGCGTTGCTGCTATTTGGAGGGATACTTTTTCTAGGTTTAGGCTTTCCAACCAGATGCTTTACATCGATTTGTAAAATGATATACGCCTGTGTTAGCCTTGGACTCGTACTTGGGATGGCATTTTTCGTTTTTCATTTATACCAGTACTTGTCGATTTGAAACAGAGCTGGTTTTCAACCCTTGACGAAAACCACTCTGTTCATGATCGTGATGTTCTATTGTAGGGTATTCCATAGCACATCCACATTTTAGGATAAATGGGCATTGGCGAGCGACTATTCTGAGGATGGCTGTATGGTTTCCCTGCGCTGAACATGTGGAAGAATATTCTAGATCTGGGAGGTTCGACCGCCAAGGAATGCTAGACGGCGAGATTTAACCAATATCAACATATACATAAAAACTCACATATTAATATTTGTCCTCTGTCTCATTCTCGTAGAATCTCTCCGTTTCTCCCTTGTCAGAGCACGATAGGCCTCCTACGGCTAGTTAAGCCATGCTAGAGAGTCGTCATTAGCGTACATTGGGGGACGCATGCTTGTTGGAGTACTTGTGGAAAAGGCATTTTCCCCTGCCCAAGCAAATGAAAGGAAAACCGTGGCCCATACAAGTCAAATCCCTGCAGCGGTCAATGCGGTAATCGGTTGGCGATAATCGCACTGAAGCTAGTTAGTGTCCAATGTGACCAGAAATGGCCGCAAAGAAGAGCTGGAGATATCCCTCTGTTGCTTTTATTCTTGCTTTCTCCCTTTCGAAGATGTGTTAGTGATGTGTATTGTTGTGTTCTGTCGACGAGGCGATGTGCAATATTTAATTGGAGGACCAAACATTCCATGGGCAACGCGCGCGCGCTTTGTCATTTTGGACGCCAGTATGTCGATGACTTTGGGGCCAGTGGTTTTCTCGCAAACAGCAATACAGTTGTGCCCGCCATTTGCCTGAACAGCGCTGCGCAGTTGCTGCAGAACGGTAGAAAGCTTTCCAAGTCTGTCTTGATTTTCTGCTTCCCATTGTGGAAAGGTTGCTGAAGCGTCAAACACATCCACAGAGTCAAATCGACCTCGCATATGTTTCCCAGTCAGTAGCCAAGGCGTCCGGCCAAACCAGAGTTGCGCCATGTAGTTGGCTGGAGATTTGGGGCTTCTGGGCCGATTTGAGCTCGTCAGCGGTGGATTGAGGCATCATTGAGTTCTTCATCTCTCCATGAGCAGCGGATATAGAGAAGTCCCCAATGCGCGCCGCCACCGACATCATGTTAATGCCTTGGCCCGCTTCGCCAGTGTAACATGCGTCCAGCTCAAACCGCACTACGCAGCGTAGTTCCCTGATTAGACAACACAGAACACGGTGATGGGCGTGGCTCCCCTTGGCGCTGGATGGCAACTTTGTGCATGCCTTGTCAAAATCCCCCAGCCGCTGTGCGCCGACCCATAGATCAATTTCTCCGCACTGCTTTCACATCTCTCCACAAACAAAAACAACGTGTTCAACATCAGAAGATTGACTTTGAAGCTCTCTTTCACCTGCCCGCCAAAAAAGTCCAAAACCTTTCGCAGGGTATTGCGGTTGATGACGACGTCCACATCATTGAAGGAAAATTCCGGGTTTACCACTGTCAACGCGCGAAAAACCATTTCAAATGGATATTCTGGCAGGCCTGCTTCTCTCTCAAATTCGAATCCTCAGCCGCGTTTTTGCTCTTTGATGCGTAGTAGAGAGAGATGGAGAGCCCCAAGAGGCGTTCTGGAAGATTGATATTCCGTCAGAGATGGATCCAGCCAAGCTGAGGCTTGGCGCTCGCTCCAAAACAATCCATACAACAGAGGGGAATTTGTGCGATGCCGTGGCTGGATATGTTTTTTTGTGACAACTTCGCCGACTGAAACTACCATTTCAAACGGCCTACCGCCAGGTTCGTCCGACATGGAACCCAATCAACGGACGCAGATGGAGAAGGCGTTCAAGAGCCCAGAGACGCGTCTGCATGCTCACGTCCGTGACCGCGATACACGCCAGTTGCGGCTTGCCGTTGCTGCCAGTGAGCTTGAAATAGACCACTTTGATTCTGAATTCGGTACAGCTCTCAACGTAGCTGTACGATGCAACAACTATGCAGCTGTCGATGTTCTTCTGGACGCTGGTGCTGATCCGTGGAACGGGGGTACCGAGGTACCAACTTCACCAATCGTAACGGCTATTTCATCAGGCAACATTGATGTATTTTCTCGCTTCTGCGAGAAACTCGCACAGGGAGCATCTTCCGTCCCCCAAAGGCGCTGTAACTATATACTTACCCAGGCCGCCCGCTACGGACATGTCCCTATCCTCGAGGAAGTGTTGACCTGGCAAGCAGAATGGTGCACCGTCACTCAAATGTCTGCTCTTGGTGCAGCGGTCGCGAATTGGCGAGTAGAAGCCATGAAACTGCTTCAGAATCGATTCAAGCCTGCACGGCGCGACCTCACTGCATTCCTTCGCTCTGCCGTTGGCTTCAAGTCGGATGTCGTGGACCCGTGCCCAGAATATGGCAGCGTTGACTACCTGCATCAGAAAGAGCTGGTTTCTTTCCTGATTGGCGCTGGTGCCGACGCTGACGACACCACTGACGGCCCAAGTCCTCTTCTCACGGCAGTCGAGTTCGTGGATCTGGTGGGAGCACTCCAAGCGCTTCTTGAACAGGGAGCACAGCCGAACACGCGCGGACGTGACGGGGAGACGGCGCTTCATCGTCTAGGCGTTCCTATACGGTATAGGAAATACACGGGGCAATATCAGTTACACGAAGCTGGCGTTCGTCTTCTGTTGGCGTATGGTGCGTGTGTGACAGACAAGGACAGAAGAGGCAATACGCCGTTGCACTTTGCCGCGTTTGGGTCAAACTCGCATATATTTAGCCTTTACATGGACCATCTGCCCCCGTACTCTCAGGACCCTTCAGTCTGGGTAGACATGAAGAACGACAAAGGGGAGACGCTACTGCACTGGGCGGCTGCTGGCAAATCCCTCGATGTGATGCGTTTTCTCATCGGGCGTGGTGCCAATGTCAACAGCCTCAGCGACAACTCCTGGTCGCCTCTGATGTGTGCTCTCGCACCCACTCTCAAGTATGGCCGGTCCGGGGCGCACAATCAAAAAGCAGTGCGGGCCGCAAAGATTCTACTCCGACACGGCGCCGACCCTTGCGTCCAGACGAGCGAATTCTGGACACCTCTTCACTGTCTCGCACAGCACGAGGATGACGACGATCGGGGCGAAATCGCAGCCATGGCAAAGCATCTCATCCAGAACGGCGGCCGCTCCGTAGCGACGCGTGCTACGCTGCCGCGTGGGAGATGTTCTGGCGCAATCGGACTTTGGGGCTCACTCGTGCCAGAGACTATTCAGGCAGATGGCGATGATGTAGTAGTGCGGCTCGGTATGCCGCTCCATTGGGCCGTGGCTCACGGCGCGGTTAGCGTAGCGGCAGCTTTGGTCGCTTCCAACGCAGACTCGGAAGTTATGGATGGGGACGGAAATCGACCGGCAGATTTGATTGCTTCATCGCCGCATCTGAGGCGCCGACCAGAATGGCGTGACAAAATGACGCAACTTTTAGCTGGAGCCAAGCGGCCATGATGGGAAGGCTGAGGGATACAGCTCGACATGAGGATTTGTAGCTTCATAAGGGCAGGCATTCAAATTGTGGTAGTGTACAACTTAGATCCAGTGGGAAACACGCGGCTCGTCAACCAATGACAGCTCTCTCATCCAGCCCTTACTGAGGGTCGAATGACGCGTGCTTTAAGGCTGTAAACTTTAATGGTGGACCGAGCTCTATCGTAGCACTGGTGTGTAAAAATCAGCTAGGAGGGTTGTCTCCTACAGTTGTGCAATCCGAGAGGATGAGCTATATGCGTCCTGCAGCCACAGCGGCAATCAGTTGGCAAGCAAGGGGCGCAATACCTATGACGCAAACTTTGACCAAATGAAATCGTCAATTGGTCGTTGAGGGTAATGTTAACCGTCACATAAACGCCCGTCGAGGTTGCATCTCCTATGCCTGGTGGACGAGTTGAGGCTAAGCAAGTGGGTGTACATGACACATACCTACAGCCACGAGATGAGAAGGCCTCAATTCCTTCAGACAGACACTATAAAGCACTAAGAGAACAAAGACGCCACTTATAAAATAGAACTTCAACGCAAGAAGTGATTAAGAAACCTTTGAGAAAGATTATCGGCAAAGATTTCGCAGCAAATGTTGCGGATGCGATTGGTCGCTCTCAAATGACTTAGTTGGCGCTGTGGCTGCGGCGGAGCCCGATGTTCCCCTCTTGTAGTGGAGATTCACACGCGGGGGAGCTGAAGTGAATCCGCAGTCACGGTCAACATTCTGCTTCAGGACACAGACCAGTCGGGTGACTCATTGTCCTTTGGGATATTGTCAGCCAAACTATTAGCCGCTTCAGATTGTTAAGTGACGTTTAGTTCACCTACCAGCATAATAAGACGAGGCTAACAAAAGACACTGTGACAGTGCGACGTTAGGCAACCGGCCAATCATTAGCGGCTCTGAAGTGCCATAAATAGGTATGTAGAACTTGTGGGGAGTGACCCCACCTCTCTGCCTCAGGCAATAATTGGTCAGCTTCAACCGTGGGGTCCAGCGGCTGCCGTCGTCACGACCTTGGGGATGGCCAGCTTCCCTAAATAAAAGGCGTCGTTGCCAGTCAGCATTCGCGTCGCCATGGCCATCACTCGAGCGCAGTTGGCGACCCAAAAGGGGCACGCATCATTAGTGCGAAAAGATCAAGGTACGTGTTTTACGAAGCGCCGAAGAGACCCTCGTTGACAACAAAATAGGAAAGAGACCCAAGGGCATTCAAAAGCAGAGACGGACGACACGACACCCAAAATATCTTAAACGCGATAACCCACAAGTTTCCACTGTCGGAAAGATCCCATCTCCTAAAGTATAGTCGTTACAAATTTTTTTTTGCAAGCACGAGAACTAATTATCACAGGGCTCTGCGCCTCGCAGACGTGGCACGAAACGACCTGCCGACGCGATCGGTCACGGTTCGGATTCCCCTCAGAAGCGGTGTCGGCGATCCTCCAGACTCAACTCTGTGGGAGATTCTGTCGATAAGCCAGCGAACAATTATAGCAACGTCTGCAAGCCGACCGACCCAATTTATTTTTGGGCACAAGAAGGAAGTTGGCCGAAGGAATATTTTGAATCGAAGATGGAGCATCTACTTGCACGGAAGAAATCTCTGTCATCTCTAAGCCGCAAGAGATCAAATTCTGCCACTTCCACGACACCCAGCGATCAGAAGCCGAGAGAAGAGAAAAGTGCGCCCTATAGAGACGTGAGGTATGAGCTTCTACTCCAAACGAAGGGCACATATATGGATGTCTCGGAACATGACATCACGCATACGAGCAAGCGCTTTATCTCAGACCTCTTAGAACAAGACCAGCCAGTTCCCAAGGATACAATCTTTGACGAGATTACTTTCGCGGACGCTTGTCGCAACTTGCATGGGAAGAATGAAGCCAGGGTCATTCAGGATATATCTCGACTGATAGTCCCATCGGCCGAAACCTTAGCTTTACGTACCAAGCATCTCAAACGTCTCATCGAAAGTGTCAACGAAGGATGGAACAACTCGATCCCCCTAACTGGGACTCGCCCCCAACCCGACTACTCCGTGGGCTTCAGGCGGGATGCATTCAGCGAAGACCAGTTGACCAAGCTATCACCCTTCATTGGCGATTTTATCGGCGGAGATCGTTCCTTCTTCATGGCGACATACTACATGTACTTCCCTTTCCTGACTTGCGAGGTGAAATGCGGTGCTGCAGCGCTGGATGTGGCGGACCGTCAAAACGCCCATAGCATGACCCTTGCAGTACGGGCTGTCACTGAGCTCTTCCGTGCAGTGAAGCGCGAGACCGAGGTCCACCGGGAAATCTTAGCCTTTTCTGTCTCCCACGACCACAGGTCGGTGCGGATCTACGGTCACTATCCGGTGATAGATGGGAAGGCTACGAAGTACTATCGCCACCCAATCCGCACATTCGACTTCACAGAATTGGACGGCAAAGAGAGGTGGACGGCTTATCGCTTCACGAAAAGCGTGTACGACTCGTGGATGCAATCTCATTTTGCGAGAATATCTTCAGCCATCGACCAGCTGCCATCTGACCTGGACTTGGATGACCCATCGCTTCCATCAACAGGGCTATAATGGTGGACTTGGCATGTGCCTAAAAACGGCTTCGACCATATGAGTTGAAGCCGCCGTTTACTGTCGAAGCTAGAGTAGAGCACACTGAGAATTCAGTATAATTGTAAAGATATGATTTATCGTAAATGGACCGGGTAAGGCGCCGGTGTCTTTTTGCCCCTCCTACATTGATCTCTTATCCTCCGTTGTGGCCCGGTGACGGCGAATCCGGGCGTTTGGCATCTTAACTCTCTTAATTCTACCCGCCTCCATCGCGGCTTTGAAGTATTGCAATCTCCAGCATGCTTCTGCCATATACTCTCCCTGAAAGGGAACTCGGACTCGTCGTCTGCAAACATTCATCGAGACATGGGCTACACAACGTATATACAAGATTTGGCCCACTTGAAGATGCATCCGCTCGACTCGAGGGGGCGTTGCGCTTCGCTGTTGACAGTCAAAGGAAGCATCTAAAAAGCAACAGCCAACTCAAGACCAGTCTTTCGCACGCGCTCCACCAGGATAAATGTCGTGCCGATCAAGCAGAGGACGCCGGCAAAGATCATCATTCCCGTGTAGCCTGCCGAGCTGTCGATGAGCGCTCCACTTACAGGATTCGTGGTAAGGCCACCGATCGAGGCAACAAAGAAGACGATGCCAGTTCGGAACCCAATCTCGGGTAAAGGTGAGATTTGTGCAACAACTGGCGTGACGAGTGAGATGTAGGCTCCAGAGGAAAAGCCAAACAGCGCAGCAAAGGCAATGATGCCCGACTGGCTCCTGTCAGAGATCCAGAGCGCCAGAATCCAAATGCCGGACAGGTAACAGCATCCAATAAGAATGTTGAACCGGCCAATCTTGTCGCCTCCGAAGCCGGCGAATAAACGACCAAACAGAGACGCTGCGTTGAGGATGGGAAGCAGGTACTGGACCAGGTTGGGGTCCATCCCGGTGCTGGCGGCCTGAACTGGGAGGTAGTTGAGCGGCACAAACACGCCGTATGTCAGGAAAAGAAATCCGCACGCGACGAGGATGTAGTCGAGTTCGCGAAACGGCTTGGCCAGCTGAGCGCCGGTCACCTTTTTCGGAACTGGTGGCTGGAAACAGCGGACCGTGACGTTGGGGATGGTGAGGAGGAAAAGGTTGACAAAGGCGCTGGTGCGCATGGCCCATCCGAAGCCGACGAGACGGATCAGGTGCGTCACCATGATGGGCCAGACGACGCCGCCGACTGACGCGCCTGTGGAAAGGATGCCGAATGCAGCGCCGCGTCTCTTGTTGAAGTATCCCGCAACGCAGCTCAGAGCTATTGGTGTGTTAGTCTGTTGGCGAGAAATGCAAAAAGTAAAAGGAAGACGTACGAGGCTGGAACACGGCAGAAACGCCAATGCCGGAGCAGACACCCTGCGCCAGGAGAATCTGCCAGTACTTTGTGCTGATGCTGGCCATCATGATGCCAAAGACGTGCATCAGGGTGCCCACCAGGAGCAGTCCTCGCGGACCGTAGCGGTCGAAAATCATGCCAATGATTGGACCCTGACGTCCCGGTGAGTTAATGTAAGCGGTAATAAAGCAGGAAAAGGGCGACGTACCAGTCCGAGGATGAAGAATATTTGAAGAGAAGGGATCCATGATACCGTGCTCGAGTTTTGGCCGCGCAGCAGCTCCTTTTGGTAGTATTGCTGAAAGACACCGATACTATTCAACCATCCAAAGCTGCAAAAGGCAGTGCACCAGCCACCGAGCACGACCAGCCAAGCCGTTGCGCCTCCGTCTGGAGGCGGCGGCGGCGGCGATGCCGTGGCAGGCGGCGCTGCCTTTTCCGAGTCTGACACGTCCTGCTGCGAACTCAGTCGCCGCGGGCTATCGCTAGCCTCTACTTTCACGGGCACGCCTGGGGACGTCTCGTCGCCTTGCGCAACGTTGGAGGTATGCGACATTGTTGATGGTGGTTGGGACGAGACGGCGCAGAGGACGAATGAGATGAAGGGGAAATGCTCGAGACAAAAGCCTGCCAAAGCAGTAAGGAGGAGCAAAAGGAGAAAAAAAAAAAAAAAAAAAAAAAAAAAAAGGTAAAAACGGGAAAAACAAAAAAAAAAAAAAAAAAAAGAAACTGTTATAAGCTGGAGCCCCACGAGTCTGTTCCGAGGTTCATATTTTTGGTCGGGTCCGCAAGCAAGGGCTTATCACACCAGTTTTGCTGTGTGTGGTCAGAAAGGGATGCAATCAAGCAATCAAGTCGACTACGACGCTGTTATAGGCGACCCCACCAACAACAGTTGGAAAAGAAGCTTTTTTTTTTTCTGCCCTCTTTTATTTATTTATTTTTTATTTATTAATTGGATCGCTTCTTCTCCAAGCATGTGCTTGCCGGCTCGGCGATGACTTTTTTCCTTGGCAGACAAACAAGCAGCAACTCCTCACGAGACATGATTCCTCAAACAGCACGGTGGCGTCCGAGGAAGACGTTCGGCTTTCCGCGTGGCTTGCGGCATTCGTCGCATCACCCCCTCGCTACTTTATTACCGGGGGGGGGGGGAAGGGTTGCGTGTAAAAAGTGGCCACCAGCCCGTTCTCAAAGGGGATAGTCCATCCGTTCGTGGACCATGGTTCCCCCCCGGGGTGCTGATCAGCGCTGTCTGTGCCTGGTTCGGCAGCGGCGTTTGGCCGTGGTTGGTTGTAAATAGTTAGCTGATCTGGGCAAGCCAAGACGAGGCGAGCAAACTGGTGTTTGTTGATGTCTCATCCGATTTCCATGCGTGAGTCGTTGAAAAGAGGGAACGGGATGACGGGGGAAGTGGTGCTTGACGGGGTTCGCCCTGGTCGTGATATGGCTCCCCGTCGTGGCTTGTTGTGGCTTGTCGTGGCTTGTCGTGGCTTGTCGTGGCTTGCATCGGGATCGAAAACGGGGCCAACTATAAGCTGAATCAGAAGGAGGCCGGCGGGCGCGGAGGGAGCCTCAGGACCAGGACCAGGGCCTAGACCATAACTAGCACGGAACGGATGATGATGGCAAGTGGTTCACGCAAGTATAGTACATTGTCCGGTTCTTCATCACCTGAATAAAGAGGAATGTTTTCAGATAAGAAAGGTAGATTAGGTCAGATGGAGCACTTTACAATAATATTTTTTTTTAATTAATATATTAAGCTGCCAGACCCACTCCCTGTCGCACGAGCTGTGGAGCCCCGCCCCACCATCGGCGCCCCACATTAAACTACCGAGCTGCAAGCCCAAAGATGGAAAGTCCACCTCCTAGCTAAAACCAGGATAGTCACTTGTAACGAATATTATCAGGAAATCATTGGTCGTCGGGTTTGCTGGTGTCGGGGAACTATACAAACTGGTGTCGCGTGCAGGGTGACCATTTATCCTCAAGATGGTGGGGGCATGGCATGTGCAGTTTGCAGGGAGGACAGTATTTATGTAAATAGCAGAGGTCGTCGATGCAAACAAGACCCCATAGTTTGCGTGATAATCTGTCTCACTCGACCGCTTGCGATACTTTTTTTTTTTTTCCTCTGCATATACTCTTTCATCATGGCCGGTGTAGTACGTCAGAAGATTGACCAGGTTGCCCTTGAGAATTTCCTGCGGAAAAATGTACCAGAGATTACTACACCCATTGAATTGAAGCAGGCAAGTCGCCCCCCC